>CABFOW010001682.1:13050-50796 GCA_902141385.1 Timema californicum
CTACCGTGAAGTTGGCCCTCCAATGTAAAACAGAACAGACAAAAATGTTTGCGGGGGGGACGGGGGGGGGCAACTTCACGAACTTTTATGCAGCCTTCTTAGGTGCATATTCAGCAGATAAACTTTATTTTCACATCTAAATTTATTCCAAATTAATTTTACAAGAAACAAATAAATTACTTGGAAATATATCATCAAAGTGTTAAATATTTTATAAGATATTACTGAGAGTAAATATTTTCTTAGAAAAATTAATCTCTTTTAAAAAAAAAATAGCTAGCCGTGTTTCATTTCATAATCTTAGATTTTTTAGACAATTTACTATTCCAAACACTTATAACCTGGATACTAGTAAACAATTTTCTTATTTTATGTTAAATAAGAAAGGTTTTAATCCAATTTTGAAAATTGTATGATGCAGAAATGAACCCTTAGTGTTATTGTAAAGTTTAGATAACCACAAAGTTGAAGTTTTAATAACTAATATTGCTGGACACATTTAAATAGATGCAGTATTGACTTATATGGATTAGAGTTAAGCGGATTTGTAGACACCTGGTTACAATACTTTGACTTACAAATAACAACATATCAAGCAGCAATTTTAACATAATAGATGGCATTCCTAGTAAGCTTGCACACAGCTAAGTCCAAACACCATTTTGTTTGTTTATACCTTGAACGCAAGTTGTGTCTTGTTAGTGAAGTTTAACTTTCTCAAAGTTTTCTTTTCATAAGCAGAATTTGTTAAGCTTTAAATATCCTTTGAAAGGGAGGTATGTATCAAAATGTATATTGTATTAATTACCATCTGACTTACACAGAAATTTTGGAACAAATTACCTATTTAAGTTGAAGACTTGCTGTAAATACATAAATATCAAAACCATACTCGATATTTTTTAATATGGTACTTTATTTTTAAGCAATTAACGTACCTAAGGTATTAGGACATCGAAACTAGCCACTTAAAGTAAAATACAAACTAATAGCTCTTTAACCTAAAGTATATAAAATATTCATAAACAAGTCCCTAGGAGATTTTTCAGGGTGACAAAAGCCAACACCTGAAGATTGGTGCCTTAACACACTCATCTGCGACATAACTTACCATGTGAGTGTATTCCTGAACGCAGCGAAGCCGATGAGAGCAGAGCTGATGACAAACAGCACGCTTCGAAGCGATGACAACAAGGTAGGCTGAGCGGCGACCGCCTCGTCGGGGGACTTCTTGCCGGCCATCAAGCTGCCTGCTGCTTGAAACTCAGTCATAGTCGAATCTGGACGCACAAGGATCAATCGCAACCAAATGTTAGGTGTTTTAGTTGTCGAGTTGCAGTAGGGCCTACATGGTGTCTAACGAATTATACAAACCATATTTCATGACTTTTTCATAACCTATGGAAGGAAATGTACCCAAATTTGTTTGGAGGGAAAGTGGTAAACAATTTAGGGAAAAACATATTCTCTACACTTGAGTGGTATTGAAGCAGTTAGGAGGAATATAAGTGGCATGCGATAAAGTTTTGAGCATATAACTTAAACAAGTAGTAAGATACGGTGCTAAAAATAAAGGTTTGAACACAGAACATCAGTAGGTGTTACATACTAGTAGCTTTGGTGTGAGAATAAAAATTAAAAAGCAGAACCCTTGTAAAAAAATCCAATACCTCTGCAAGTTTATAAAGGCCTAAATAAATACAGGCTTTCCCATCTAAGGCATGTTACAATTTACATGTACTTTGATTGCCATCAGTTTCATTTAGAATGGAAAAGACCCCTCTTACCTACCTTAGTACTAAATTCGTATAGATTGACAGGCACAAGTTATAGATTTAACAATGCATAGAATATTTCTATTCCAGGATACTTCATTACTAGGTTCTCCCTTAAGATTTATTTGAATCTATATTTGTAAAAAAAAAGTCTTCCTTTTGTACTCTAATTAGTTTACGTTTATTATTTAATAAATACGTACAATTACATAGAATGTTTCCCCACATTTGTAATAATACAATTATTAATTGGTCGACCTATTGGAAAAGAAAAATCACACAAATATGTGAGAATGTAAATAAAATAAAAATATATTCTACTTACATTTCGAATGCCTCTTTTTTTTGTTTCCTCTATTTTTATTTCGCCTCATTTTAAAACTCATTCACTACTCACTTACCCCCCCCCCCAGAAAAAAATGAAATCAAGAAGAAAAATATATTTCTCAAGATGCGACGTACTAAGACGTTTTATTTAACACGAGTGCGAAACGCCCGCCTTTGTGGATTCTAATTTTAAAAATAATATGTCAAGAAAACATTCCTTTCACGCGAGCACTCATGCCTCAGTTCCGAACATGAAGTTCAAACAAAACAATGAATTGTTGATAAACTTCTAAATCGTCAAATAGATTCTGACGCGCGCACAAATTACATAAAATAAATGCACAGCTGATATAACTTCCTTCCCTCGTGAAATACAGCTGTTCACAAATCAAAACTAGAACAAACGAGCGACGGAAAGCAAACGAAATGCTGGTTGCTTTATTGAAATAACGGGACAACTTTTTAGGAAAACTCAAGAGGTTATGCCGTTACTTTATTACAAGTTTTGTAAACCGGTGTAACTTAAAGTGAAACCTGGACCTAATGCGAAATATATGTTCTGCAAGTTTATAAATTATATAAAAAAAGAAGTTATATATGATGTAATACTTGTCAAGTTTAATCATTTAATAGCGAGGGGCGTATTATATACGACCTTCTCAAGGTTAAACTAACGCGCAGTATTATCCTAATACGAATAATACATACAATTATATTGCGTAAACATTCGTCATCCTGTTGATATGTCTGCCAGACTTTAAAACACCTTAACTACAGTCTTATTTTCATATAAAGAGTCTTACCCAAGGAAAAAAAGCTACAAGATCTTTCTCAAGTATGCATACGTCAAGTCGTGTTATCTATGGCCGCCACTTTTAATAAATATTATCAATATAATACCTGTCCTTTATAATAACAATAATGGATTAGTCAAATATTATCAATGTTGATCACAAAGAATGAAAGAAAGATGTTTGTATTTTCTAAAAGAGTCTTCTTATGAAAATTGTACTATACCTTGTATAAACTGGAAAAGGATTAGATCATTTTTGTCACCGCATTTCGCTACTCTTTAGGATTGTGGGGGATTTAAACTTGAAAAAAAAAAGCTAAAATGTGTTAACGACGAGGTTTTTTATTTGTGTGCTGAAATGCTCCCACATTTGCGTGAGAAGGGAGTGGGAAACCATCCAGAAAATAACACTTTCATTTCACCCGACCAGGATTCGAACCCTAATCTCTCCGTAAACAGCCAGTCCAGTCTATTGCGAGAGTGACGCCATAGATTATTCGACCGTCGAAACGAGTGGCTATATATTTTAATTTCACCGCGTCTTACTACCTGGTCAGGTTATACTCATATTTACTAACTAAGCAAGTGAGTCAAGTATGAGAAAGGTTGAATTTAAAGAAAGTGTACCCGTATTTACGCGGAGGGAAAGTAAGAAAACATATAGTAAAATAAAACATCCTCAGGATATCGGGCCGGGATTCAAACCTTGATCTCCCCGTTATCGGCATTATATTCTGTTGCGAGAGTGACGCCTTAGACCATTCGACCACCGATGCCGTTGGTATGACTAAAGAGTTCGAGTCTGCCTGTGGTCTCCTTTTGAAACAATAAAAAAAGTGAGTTTTTTTGTACAGTACTTCCGTTTGGGCTGTCTGCATATTTACGCTAGTGAATTAGAAATGCGAAAGGTAGAATTTTAGAGGAACTGTAACCACATTTGCGTGAAAGGAAATTAAGAAACCATATAGGAAATTCAATCTCAGTACAACCGACCGAAATTAAAGCCCCGACCTCTTAATCACCGGCAATCTAGTCTATTGCGAGAGTGACGCCTTAAACTGCTGTTTCCCAAACTGTGAGACGCGTACTCCCAGGGGTACGAGACATACCACTGTGTTTTGTTTTTTTTGCTGATCATAATTTTTTTAACAAGTTATTAAATTTGATAAGAAAATGATCAGGTTATGACGTTATGTAATTAACTTTTATAATCCCCCCTCTGTCACGGCATTAGCTTCCCTTATTCCCTTATTAAAATTTCAATCGACCATTATTTATATCAATACTTTACAAGATAGCAGTTGTTTTAAAAATTTGTTTGTTATGATGAGATCGAAGGGGAACGTTTGCTAGGCTATAGCCCCAAAAAGGGGAATAGTACGCGACTTGCGTAAGTGTGGGGGAAGCTGACTTTAGACCAGTGGTTACCAAACAGTGGTCCGCGAGTCAAAGTGCCCCCCGCTCCCCCACACGAGCTCTGAAAGACGTAAACAGCGCCGCAATTAATTATGAGAGCGACTGAGCCGCTTAAAAGTGACAGGAAACCTGTTTCGAAAGTCAAGGTGGCTGTGCATCTCTGTGCTTACACGCGTGTATACGCCGGTGTGGCCGTAACCGAGTGTTGGAGCTTTTCTTTATCCCTTATATCCAACTCTTATTTCAATCTCTTGACGCCCTCGTAACACAACCATTCTTTGTATTATTATTACTATTATCATTATTGGCACCGCGTCTTACTACCCGTTCGGGTTATACGCACTTACGCTAATGTGCAATGGTAGGGTGATTGTGAGATGAAATGGAGGACCTACAGTTTAACGTGGAATCCGAACCACGGTGGAGACCTGGCATTTCCCACATTCACAAGATGTCTTGTCAGAGGTTAAGGAAGGGTTTGGTAATCAGATAAATCTGTGTCAGGACCGAGGATTGAACCCCGGACGCCAGCATACATTCTTTGTAGACGCCGCTGCATAGTCGTCATTAGTTTATAGTGTGATAGTGATAGTTTATAGTGTGATAGCCATAAGAAGACAAGTTGCTTTCATAGTGTTTTCATAGTGGCGAAAAAAACCTGTTTGATTGGAATTGTATGGTAGTGAAAAAGAACAGATTTGTTTGAGCAAATTATGAATTTTTTAAACTAAGTGAAAAAACAGGTAAAAAAATATCGGAAGTATTAAACTTATACATTTGGTTCGCGAATACCCACAGCACTCTACACTGACTCTGACTCCATGTTGGGATCCTCTATTCTAGTCGGTCAGCTTGTGATGTTTGTTTGGGGTATAGATAGCCTAACATTGACATATACACTTTCAAACACACATATAATAGCCCCATTGCTTCTTTGGTGTTGACTGACAACTTTAAAAAGTTACCAGACCAAATTACGTATCCTTACGCCGAACCATACGATCTCCAAAACATGTGTTTAGCAGCTGTCACTTATGAAGGTCAAAATTTAGGTGTATATCTGAATGTTGACTGTCAGAAGTCAGCTGTGAGCTGTCAGTCAGCACCAAAGAAGCCATGGGAGCTACTGTAGCTAGACGAAAAACAAAGATTAAAATGCTAGGGCGGTATTGTTTCAAAGTGAGACGCTCTTATCGGCGTGAGACGTGATGCACTTTTGTCTATCTTTCTTCCGCTTAAACTGGTCAGTACTCAGTAGCCAGCCGTCAGTCTTTCGGTATTGTTCATTTCGATTTATGTTCTTGTTTAAGTCGAATTTTCTGATATTGTGAATTAGCAATCTACTCTTCTTTTTGTGTGTGTGTGTGTGTATTGTTTTGTGGAAAATGGCTCGGAAGAGGAAATATAATATATCAATAATATATCAAGTTCGGGTTCACCTCAATTAAAGTAAATAAGCAGGTGAGACCCCAGTGTGTGATTTGTGCTATGGTACTCAGCAATGAAGCGTTAAAACCTGCCAAGCTGGAACGCCATTTAAAGACAGTCCATTCTAACTTGAGCGGTCGGACTGCATAATACTTCGCAGGAAAATTAGAAAACTTAAAAGAAAATGAAACTATAGAAAACTGGTGCAAGATTTGAATTGTCTGAAAAAGCCCTTGCAACTTCTGTTGATAGTTCTCAGTTAGGACGGGAAAAAAACCATACGGTTAGAAGAAACTCTCAGTGAAGCCATGTTTGGTTATAACATTCGAATAAGTTCTAGGTGAGAAAGCAACATAGAAAATTCAAGAAATTCTGATGTCGAACAACACTGTCAAGGTACGGATGATTACCATGTCAAATGATATTGAAGAGCAGCTGGTTTGAGGAATTAAATCTCTCCCTTTTTCATTCTGCAATGTGACGAAAGTACTGACTTTGCTCACTGCTGTCAGTCGCTTGTTTTTTTAGATAACGATAACACAACCAAGGAAGAATTGTTACTAGCCCGAGAGTCGGAGACGACATCGAAAGGAAAAGACGGCAGGAAAATAATCGGCGATTATTTTGAGAAGCATGATATTATGTGGAAGAGCCTCGCTAGATTTTGTACAGATGGAGAGCTCCCGTTATGCTAAAATATCGTTCGGGTTTAGCAACGTTGATGAAAGAGAAAAACTCCTCCACGTTGACGATGCACTGCTTCATTAATCGCCAAGCATTAGTGTCCAAAACGTTGCCGGAAAACCCGGCCAATACAATGAAACTGGCCACAAAGATGGTGAATGCTGTTAACAGTAGTGCAATAAGCGCTAGTATTAAAAAAAAAATCCGCAGTCTTGGACGTCGAGCACGAGACCCTACTTTTTCATACCAAGGTTCGTTGGTTATCCATAGGAAACATGTTGGGACGCTGGTATGAGTTCAGAGAAGAGATGAAAGCGTTCTTTATTGAGACGAAGATGAAACATTTGTTGGGGCAGTTTTGTGAACCAAAACTTGAGATATAATTGACTTATCTTGTGGATATTTTCTCTAATTTTAATTACTTAAATTTGCAGCTAAATTGATCTGTGGATTGACAAAGTTCAAGAGAAAAACTATTCAGCATTTCCGATGTTGAAAGCCTTTGCTGACGATAAGAACTACGCTGCTGTGACAAACGAGGTCCAACATAATGACGTTTTGTGTCACCTCCAAACACTCAAGGTCGAATTCACACGTTATTTTCCAGAATATGGCAAAAATGAAAGTGAATTCATTAAGAAACTAATATAAAATCCTTTAAGTGTCAAGCCCAAGGAGCTTCCTGATGAAATATAAGAAGAGTTGATCGAACTTCAAAACGATTGTAACTCCAGGGAATTGTTTGAATCTGGTGTAAACATGGAAGAGTTGTAGTGTAAGAAGGTGATATCTTACCCAAATATTCGGTGAGCCGCCTTATGTGGTCTGATGGTGTTTTCGATTACCTTTTTGTGTGAACAGGGATTTTCTACTTTACCTTAAATAAAAAAAAACAAGCAAAGAAATCGGCTGAATTTAAGCAATGACACGAGATTAGCACTGAGCAAGAGTATAACGCCAATAACTTCTCAATTGGTGAAACAAATTCAAGCTCAAAAATCACACTGTAAAAATCTTAAGAAATACGGTGAGTTAATTTTATTTTTTATTCTATCGAGCATTCTAACATGTTCTTTTAAACATATTTTCTTATGAAAAAGTATTGTATAAATTTGTGATTTTTAGTAATACTGATATAATAATAATAATAATAAAACTTAGTTGCCTAAAGTTCCTAGGCTAGGGCAAGAATATTGACCGGGGGAAAGGGTGTGGGAGGAGAGTGGTCCACGCTCAATTAAAATTTCGACCGAGTGGTGCACGACCACCTTAAGGTTGGGAACCACAGCCTTAGACCGTTAGAAAAACAAGGAATGTGAAATGATTTTATTCGATGGACATCAATATTTTATTTGAATAAAAAGTGCAGCATCGAGAACAAATAGATCAGCCCCTAAATAAACTAAGTTAACGTTATATTGATGGATTGAGGGGGGCGAAGGCTAAAAATATAAAACATAATTTTAGCATTGCGCCCTACTACCCGTACAAGTTATACGCATGTGTACTAATTACGCTAGTGAGTTAGGCGTGAGTAAGGCTCAGTTCAGGGGAAAAGCACTCGCATTTTCATGGGAAGAGTGGGGGGGAAAAAACACCCTTAGTACACCTAACGGGATTAAATCCCTGATCTCCCTGTCATCGGCAGTATAGTCTGACATGAGACTGACGCCTTATACCATGAGACCACCGAAGCAGGTTTTAGAAAAATAGAACTCTCGCATTTACATTCTATTTATTATAGGCCTAATTAGTATTTAATTTATTTTCAAAATATAAATAATATACCTATTTTATTGTTATTTAACTGAAATTGAAATATTCTTTTATATTGTATTTAATTTATAAAAGTATCTTAGATTAATTATTATGTCTATAAAACCAAAATAATAAAAGTGAAGCTGGGACGCAATTGCTTAATAATGTGCATATCGATTCAGTAATATTATCCATATACATAATAAAGGGCCCACAAGAAGATATCAAAACAACGTTTAACCCCTAAGCTCTTGTTGATTTTATAAATTTAATCTAGTAAAATAAGGTAATAAATAACCTAGCAAATACTCAACTACGGTTCGTCATTTTAAAATACGGGTATTTGAAAACAGAATAAATCCTTTAAACTTACGGTAATTATGACACAATCAGCAACTTCTTGAAAATACTTTGGGAATCACAATTACACTTAATACAGAGTTTGTTTGAATACTTTAGTAATAATATATACTAGTGTTTACATTTTTAATCAAACGTGTTTTGGGTTCGCGGCCCCCGGGTTTCATCATATGGCATGCGCGTTGATGAAGACTCAACGCCGATCGATTGCGGGAAAATGTCAAACGTCAAAATAGGTCAGAGGTACATTCGATAGTATTGATTGCTTATGCTATAAACTCGGGTTGTTGAATAATTTAACGTTTAAGATATTAATAGTTACCATACACTTGTGACAAAGAGTACAAACTAATAAGACAATACTTTTGGATAATTCTGTTGTTATTGACATTCATTGTTGAAAATAAATAAACTTACTGTGACTATAATAGAGATATCCTAGGAATATTCCACAAAAATATAAAATGTATTAAAGGAATTATTGCAGAAATTCACATTATTATTATTATTTAATATAGGCCTTTAGTAAACTTTTGGTGGCCAAAGAGAGTGTGAAATGTTCTTCGCGTTGAACTAATTGACTCCACAGAGATGTGTTTGACAATCAACCATGGTTGTAATAAAGACTGGTTTTACATCCGTGCGATAGAATTGGAAATGTTATTTGCTAAAAGTTTAGTTACAAGAATTTCCACGTTTAGCGCGCGCAAAAAAAATAAACCCAAGTGATTGAGACAACAATATCCCTTGGCCACATATAAAAATACAAAGTAATTACCTAAAATCGTGTGTAATTATTATTATTATTATTATTATTAATAATAATTTTATAATACTGAGGTAAAATAATTATTGTTGAAGTGTTTGATCAGGCAGCCCAAAATGGCCCTTGCCTGGTAGGTACTGCAACTGTTCAGTGTTCAGTCACTAGTTACAAAATACTATTATTTTCCTATGCAAAAGTCCACTCTTTAAGATGGCGGCTTTTTTATATTTTTAATTTAAACTAATATTGTAATTGGTATAAATGTGACTAACACTATTTTCAATTCCACAACAATATGTTTGCATAAAAAAAGTTTATTGTCAATTTCTACTAGTTCCTTGCTGAACAGTAATTGATTTGATTGTTTGCTACATGTTAGTGGCACTTGATTCTCTTGTTCTTGTGTTCAATCATTGATGAGAAGCACTTTAAAAAAAAACGGGACGGGGGAAATTCTAAGGCATACTAAACAATAAATACCGTGACTATAATTACATTTTAATAGCCGTTTACCACACATCTTGTAATCGTAATTTTACACTAAATACAACGCCGAGCTCTAAAGTTTCACAAGAACAAAAGAGATTTAAAAAAACAACCACATCCTTTATTTTTTTTAAATCTCTAAATCTATCAGTATTATTGAGACTTAATTTATTTCTTTAAATAATATATTTCTATTGTAATTAGTTTATAGGATTTTTATAGTTCTATATAGTCTGGTGATCAAAGTTCCTGGCTACAAATTCAGATGTCCCGGGTACGTTCCCCGGCGCTTTCAGATATTTTTTTGTGTATCAGTGGTTTGAGAACAGGATCAAACTCAACTTCGCGAGGCCAATCGAGAAGCTACTTGAATAAATAAGTAGCAGCTTCGGTCTAGAAAATTTATACTAACGGTCAGAGAATTCGTTGTGCTGACACACATAACACCTTCTACTCACAAATGTTGGCACTATCATCGCTAACAGTGTGCTTATGCCACAAAATTTTCTATAATACTTAAAAACATGTTGGATTTTGGTAAAAGCTTACAACTGCTTTAGGAAAGGAAGCTGGTGTAATTTATCCAACACTAATTATTTGGAAATACCGTCACATTTTATAAAATGGTAAAATTAGCGAGAATCCTATCTCACTTTCAGTACCTAGTGTACATAGGATCATGAAGTAGGAGGGGGGCCTCAAGGGGGCAGCGGCCTCCCAACTACCAGAAGCATTTATTTTAACCATTATATATACACGTCTAGAAGCTTTTTTGGAACGTTTTTATTGGTATTTGTTAACTTGAAAATTTATATTTTTATTATTATAAACATGATAATCTAACAAAATAATAAATAAATAGGGCTAAATAAAAGAACACTACTTCAACACTCGATACTGTATTGAACTAAACTAAACGTCACTGCAATCTTTTGCTTCTTACTGTTTGTTGAGCATTGAAAAGAGAAAAACTGTTGAATGTAAATAATAAATGCCGGCACTGAAATAAACTCAAGGGGTTAATACATACTACTGGTCAAAGAATAATATTTTCGGAGCAAGATGATATCCCACTTTTATTCCATGAAATAAAGTCCGATCCTATGGATTGAATACGTTATTTGATGATTGATATAAAGCCATTTAAGATCACCTGTTATTTTCTTTGCTTACAATGTCTTAACTGGTAATATCCTCTCCCAATTTTATTTTTAGATCTGCTTAGGTCTCTGAACATCCCAAAACTATGGTAGGGGGCTCTAGCCCCCTCAAGCTCTCCCCTGTGTGTACACTACTGCTTACTTTAAGCTAAACGACTAATGAATATTTAAGTATCGAGTCTTCTATGATCAACAACTTATTAAATAATTTGATATCAGCTCATTTATCGAAATGCAATGTGTGTGGCATGTCCACTAATTAATTAATCACCACGATGAGAACTGGAATCTAAATTGAATAGAACATGACAAAGCATGTCACATTCAGTGACCCATTTATATTTCAAAGTAGCGTATAGTAAAACCAGTCTACTTATAATACACAAAATAGTTAGAGGCATTAAGAACTAGGCCTACCTTATAAACAAAACTCAACACAAAGATAACCAGACCCATTGTGTAGTGGTCAGTGCACATGTCTGCTGACCTAAATGTCCCGAGTTTGATTACTGGCTGGTACCTTGGATATTTTTCCCTTTTAGATGAATAATCCCAATGGTCAATCAGGTTTGGTTAATTTGGCTCACAACTGCATAACAACAATCACATCATTGCAGGTACGACATGTAGACAACGTCCACAAGTGTACCCTGGGAAATGCTATAAAAGGTTGTTGTATATTCTTAAGTCTATTCATTACATATAAAAAAAAAGAAAAACCAACAATATGTATTGTGCACTATTTATCATCAAACAATTTCTTCAGTGGTCAAACAATCTAAGGTGTCACTTGTGTTAGACTGGCCTGATAATGATGGGAAGATCGGGGTTCAAAATCTGGTTGGATCTTTTGAAGGTGGATTTACCCCTCTCCTTTCATGCAAATATGGGTAGGTTACTTCTGAAATGCTTCCTTCCTTATTCCTAACGCATTAGAGTATTATGATGTATGCTTTTAGTCAGAACAGGTAGTAAGGTGCGGTGATAAAAAAAACACCTCGATACACCTGACCAGGATTCAAACCATGATCTCCCCTTAATTGGCAATTCAGTCCATAGCGAGTGTGACGCTTTAGTGAGTCACAAAGATGTCTAAAGAAAAATAGCCTAAGTATGAATATTTTTTTTTTCAAGTTAAATAATTGTTTTTTGAAGTCAACTATGTTTTCAAGCAGAGTCAAAACTCCTGAATACTCTTAGAAATTTCAAAAATTTTCCTAGATTTGCCACAAATCACCGCAGGCACGTGCTCTGGAGTGGAGGTTATTGTTTAGAATAAAAGAGTTAATCATTTTCATGAGAATTTTTTTCTTCTTCACAATTTTACAATCAATTTTTGGTACTTTTATTTTTTTAAATACAGTTAAAAACAACATTCCACGTTCCATATTTACAAACAATTTGATACAATATTTAAATACATGTCAAATCTTACATGATACATGCAATATGCATTACAAATATAATTTCACTGGTTCTTTCATGCACATATTTTAATAATTACTATAATATTATTACAAGGCTTTACCCAGGGCTAAATTTCAAAGGGCGGTCCAGAAAATTAATAAATAATGAATACCTCTAGAAGATAATTGGAATATTTGTAATTTGTTTTATTATCCAAATGGATGGGTTTAGATAATGTTTTAAAGATTTTATGTGTGTGTGTAGCTGATAATAAAAATAAAAATTAACTCAAAATGTTTTAGATATAAAATTACTCTTTGGTTTGTTAAATAGAATCTTAATAAATCGTTTATGATTGAAAAAAATTATATATTTCGAAAACTAGAGTTAATTTGATATGTGATAATACACTATTTATAAATGAACTAATTAGTTCTCAGATCTATACAGGTCCTACTAAACTTGACAGAAATTAACGTTTGTAAGCACTTTTTATCCTACAGGTATATATTAATTATCATTTATAATATTTCTTCTTTGTTTTAATTTTGTGGTCAAGACCAGCTATGGTCAGGGTAACTTGGCAGGTTGAAGCTACTTAGATTTGTCGTGGTGGCAATATTTACAAGATACAAATATTTTTTGTCGAAATTCGGCAGTGGTTTGAAACCCAAAACTAGCCCTCCCCTTGCCCCCTTTACGGATACAGCCCTGTATTACACAATGTAAAGAATATATACAGTAGAGCGTCAGAAATCCGGAGCGTCGCAAATCCGAATTGGTGGTGAGAGCAGGTAGGGGAGGTAGTGGAAGGTGTCCTTGAGAGTTCAACGACATAGCCAGCCACCTCTCCTTGGTCATGTGCTCGGCTCAGTTCTGTGCTATCATTTACAAACTTTACAGCAATGGTGAAACCTTCGTCGTATAGTTGCCTTGTGACGTTTTAGTGTGCGAGTTAAAACGGAACATATTCTTACTTTGTTAATCATGTCATAATTATCAAATAAAAGCAAACATAAATTTTTATCAATAAAGGATAAGTTAGAAATTCTATGAAGACTGTCTAAAGGGAAAAGTGGTGCATCTCTCGCTTAAATATTTGGTGTGGGAACTTCAACCATTAGTGACATTAAAGCAAAGAAAGACAGTTTACAAAGTTTTGCTTCAAAACTAGATTCTGAAGAAGGTTCACAGAAAAGAAAAACCACACGTATACGTATGCATACAGTTATTGAAAGCCCATTTGAAAATCCGGACAATTCAGTAATCCGGATGGGTCCCGATCGATCCGGATTAACGACGCTCCACTGTAATAAATTGTGTAGGTACATATTAAATATATAAAGATAGTCACCAATTTTTGAAACAAGCAAAATTTTGTAAAGGATTCATAAAACAATGTACAGTACAATATAAAGTTGAAGGGGGTCAATTACTTTTTTTTTTTAAACTGCTAACTTACTTTGTACAGTGGTAAATTACCAGTACTGTATATAATAAGTAATTTATGAAAAATTACTTTGTAGAATTGTTATTAGGTGAATCATTATTACAGTTTAACATCAATGCTGATTTATTAAAGCCATTTGTGCTTTAATACATTGTCAATCGCGTTTCAGAATAATACACTATAAAACTAAACTAAGAAGTTTGCGTGTCATTATTGTTAAAATTAAGTGATTAATAAAATGAGTGACAAAGTTAATACAAGATTTACAAAACACATTAGTTTATAGTAAAAAAAATGATACTATGTAAAACATTTTTTAATATAAGGCACACTTTATCCTGGAGAGAAATAAGCATAATATTTTTTAATGTCTTAGAAATAAAAGGAATCAAAATAAAATACATTTTATTTCTATTAGATACAAAAACCAAAGTGTATCGATAAACATATATATATGTTTAAAAAACAACGCAATTCATGGTTATATTATAGTGTATAAGCACTTTGATATGTTTGAAAAAATATGAATTTTCAGAATAACCCATTGACAAGAACTATCTCCTAACACTTAACAAAATAATAACCATTACTAAATTTCAAGGTAAGTGCTGTAAAAGTGAGAGTATGTTAATTTTAAACTCTCCATATGATATTAAAATTAAGTTCTTGAAACAAAACCAATAAAATAGCTCATTTAATCCTCTAACAAAGAGAATATTTAAAATAAATATAGATTTTCTCAGTGCGGCCATTAGTCACACTAAAAAATGACACCCGACCTGAGAATTAAACTCGAGACATTCGCCTTAGCACACCAATGTTCTATAATTGAACTATCCAGCTTTGTCTCATGTTTAGAGTCTTGAGATGAATCTGGATAGCTTAGTGGGTAGAGCATTGGAGAGTTAATTCAAAAGTATAAAGTTTGATTCTTGTGCAAAAGTGTTTTTTTTAATATATGTAAATTTGAATATATATGTTTTCATGAACTTCAGTTCTCCATACCAAATATCAAATTCAACATTTTGTTGTTAGTAAATAGTTATCTAATTGACCAAAGATAAAAGCAAAGTTTGTAGTGTAGAAAATGAAACCAGTAAAACTCTTCCACTAAGGGCCGGTCTTATGATCCCTGGATAAATATTAATCTGGTCAATAATTATTGTTATCTGATCGATAAGTTAAAAGTGCCTCTTATGACTACCAGATAAAATGTATTTATATCACATTTTTATCAGGAGGTTTAAGTACCTGATAACTTTTATCTGAAAGTTAAAATGGGCATTGCCATAGTGACGCGTTGTTTTGCATGATGTTTAGCCTTAAAATCTTGGTTCACGTGTTTAGTAGGTACAGGTTTAGGCTCTAACTTATAAAGTTAGAATGATCATACTTAGAACCACGTCATACTATTCATTCGGGTTATACACTTATAAAGTAAGAATATTTAATTCACACTTTTATAAAAACTGACAAGCTATTTGTAGAGTTATAGTTATATCAGAACAAATTATTTAAATGGAAGAACAATAAATGACATGTTGTAAACGGTGTATCGAACTATTGGCCACATTTTGGCAGACACCAAAATTAATACTTTCAAGACAACCTAGCTTATGCGCCCACGTGACGCCATCTGTTTACTCGCACTTGATTTACCGCCATTATTTAACAAATGTTAGGCGCTGTAGCTATTAGCCAGGTTGTACACATGCGCGCAACAGTTAAAACAGTACCAACCTTTCGTTTTATGCAGTTAAAAAAAAAAATCTATCAGATAAATTCAGTTCATAATATTCGTAAAATATTAAAGTGGCTGATAACCTTAATCTGGTAGCTAACTTTAACCTTACAATAGCAATATTTATCCAGTAGTTGTAAGACCAGCCCTAAGTTACTTCACTTATACAATATTATATGTTAGATTATGAAAACTTAAGCAACAAATTGAAAATGTTTACATGCAAGATGATCTAAAATTTTTATTTTTTAAATACTCACAGCTGCGTATAACCCGAACGGGTAGTAAGACGCGGTGCTAATAATAATAATAAATACTCACAGTAATATATTGTAATTAATAAAATTACATAGTGATCAAAATACTACACAAAATAAATTATATATTAATAATCTGCCAAACTGTAACCATAGTAAATTTCTGTTGTAAGCTATTTTTTTCAACTCAAACACAACTTTTCAGTCTCACGCAGAACACAATCTAACCTAAGTGTGTATGGTACTTAAAAACCCTTGACATGTGACTTAAGGCAGAACCATTTGGCCAAAAGTAAATCGTAGATATATTAGAGACTCGTCCATTTGAATTGCAGATCTTTAATTTTGCGAATTTTCAATATTTGGGATGTAGATAATTTGGACATTATATAAGATGACGTGTGACGTGGAAATAGCACATTTCATATGACACAATTTGTGGAAATAAAAGTGATTTTTTGTTACAAAGCCAGAATAAGGCCTGCATCTTGTTACAAAAATATAGTTTGATATTTTATGGTTGCTTGCTGGCCAATCCATTTTCCTTTCAACGGCTACTTTGGAGCTACTGTACTGTATTTTGCAGAACATTATTGTAATAGGAGTTTTTCAGTTAATATATCGTTTAATATTTTTTTAGTTGAAGGGATAGTGGAATTTCAGATAAACATGTTTCTAGTGTAGTTGTAAACTGCATTTACATCTGAAGAAAGAAAACAGCCTTAATTTGCTACAGATTGACTAGAGGTAAGTATCGCTTGAAGCAAGTAACAAATTATGCTGGAATGATTTAACTAATTAATTTGTAAGGGGCCAAACAGGCTAGTAATTGTTGCTCTGTATATGGGGGAAGGAACATCTTCAAAGACGTGTGACTGCCTAAATCCTACAGGATCCATTTGAAAAGCTAGAAATACTTTTGTGGCTTCACGGTATGATAAAATATAATGGCATATCATCAGTATTGGTATTTTAATGTTTTCAGAGGTTTTAAATTACACATACGGTCAGATGTAAAAACATTTTCCTTAGCGTCTCGCCGTAATCAAGAGATTTTCATAACAGGTGTTAATTACTGTCTCACCGCAAGAAACACTGCTTCTTTGGTCTATAACCGTAAATAAATCCACTATAGTCTTTATGTTACAATGAATATCAACTCTGAGAGCACCCCGGGTCTCACGGAGAAAAAGCTGTATCTTTGCTCTTTCTCGGTTAGCTGTTGCCAAATCTCATTGCTTTCAGTTGTGTCTGAAGGTGGTTTGCTGGGAAAGGAAGGAGTTACTGGCAACATTGATGAACCAACGTTGAGAAATTAGTCTAAAATTGAAGGGAAAATTGACCGCAAGAAAACAAAAGAATGGCAACGCTGTTTCCACCCATAGTAGTCATACAGTTCCCTTCGAGATGATATTCAGTGTAGCCTGATATTGAAATATATTATGATAAAGTTCCTATTTATCATGTTAAATGCAGTGTACACTCTGTTTGAACCAAAAAGAAGCAAGCTTACTTTACTTGTGACCACTATGGTGCAGCTTACGTGATAGGAACATAGTGGAGCCGACCAAGGTAATACTGTAATCTTTCAATGTACACCGAATGTATATACAAATCAATTTAACTATACATCTTATAGTCTTGAGGTGTGTTTACATGCAAAGCTTTACACAGTTTTTTTTAAATAGCACTACAATACACCTGACACATAACAACAAAACAAGCTTTCCAAAAATATCATTTTTTTTTACCAATAAAACCAAATAAATTTGCCATATTCACGTATATATATTTCTCCAAACTCAGTAGGTCGCAAGCCAATGTACTTGTGAAAGATCGGCTGAAAAACGATAAAAATGGAGTTGATCCATATGGAAAGTACATTTTCCTTTTGATTTAAATAACTAAATCTGAAGTATTCTACCATTTTATTTAAAGGCATTCATAAACAATTACTTAAGTTTTAAGCATCTATTTGAAATTAAAAAAAAAAAATACATTAAAGGCACTCACAATGGCAAAGCAATTTGTGCTCGTTACATGGCATGTTCATTAGCGTGTTTTTGCTAACATTGTAAAAAAGCATTGCATTAATAGTTTACAACTTGCTTATCTACTTTACATACAATTAAATTTAAAAAATTAGCTTTCTTATATTTTGTTTAGTTAATTCCTCTCTAAACCAAGTTGATAAATTCAAAATCCTACAACTCTGCAAAATGTAATATTTTACATGTATTAATTTAGGCTATTATAACTTTTAATAAGTTTGTAAATATGAACAATTATAAATCTGTTTTGACAGGAAGAAACAATTTAAGAAAGCTTTATATTTGTTTATTCTTAAAATATATCATTATATTACTCTAGTATATTAGATATAATCTAATTTAAAATGTTTGGGTTAGGATATACAAAAAGTCAGCATTATAAATAGAGGTCAAGATATTTAATAATAATAACCAGTGGAGGTATTTTAAATTTTGATTTCTTAAATAAAGTCTGTAGATATTAAGTTGCAAACTTACGTTAATTTAAGTGTTGAAATATTTGATAATAAAAACTTACAAAAATACTTGTAAAATATGGCTGGACTTCCCAAAAATTTTTAAAATGGACATTTCTTAATAAGACAACGCTTGTGGTTTTGAACTTAGGGAGCTTGTTAAAGAAATATATAGGTTCAAGGTTGGGAATTCCATAGAGTTGTAAGCCAATGGTTTGTTAAATGCAGTGAAAGTTTGAACATAACAAAAATCTTAAAATAAAAGTAATAAAATAAAATTTGCCATATTTTAGAAACAAAATAGAAATGCTAGCAGCCAAATAATATATTGTTAGCTCTTAGTAAATGAACAAAAATGGTGTCCATCAATGAATATGAAGAGCACGGATAGAAATTCCAAGATGACTAAATGGAAACAAAATAAAAAATATGCTCAAAAGCAAACGAAACATATCGTGTGTAGCTCAGCAAAGACTCAACATTTTAAACAAAGTCTGTTATCAATCATGCCCTATGACTACTGGCCTCAACTAAAAATAGAACAGCAGAGTTGCCAACTTTGAGCTTGAATTCACCTCTAATGCATGAAATTATTGATCACAGCGCAATTAAATTTCACAACAAAAGGACTTGCCTTGCCATGTCTGTCTTTGTGCAATATAAATCCACAAGGATCATTAGGCCTACAAAGCTCAAATATGAATGAATAACCAATTTTAAACTTTAAATAGTTTCCATAATATATGTTGTGCCAGCTTAAAATAAAAGTAAATTACCAAACCGTATAGTGAAAATTCACCAGAAAAATGTAAGCTATCATTTTAGCTATTAAGTTTTTTTTTTTCAAGCACTGCGTCTTACTACCTGATTGGGCTATGCGCTTAAATACTAATTGCGCTAATGATTTTAGGGATTAGGAAGGTTATATTTAAAGGAAGTGTACCCCTATTCGTGTGAAGGGAGAGTGGAAAACCATTTTGTAAAAAACACCCTCAGTACACCCGACCGACTGAGATTCGAACCTCGATATCCTCATCATCAGCAGGCCAGTCATAACATGAGTGTGAGGCTTTAGACCATTCGGCCACTGAAGTGGGGAAAAGGTATTAAGTTTTTTCAGTAAGCAAGTGATAACAATCTAAATTATTACTTGGTAAACTATTACATGAACGTGTTGTATTATTTGCACATCAATTTATCAAGAGTGAATCAATATATTATTTAGTCTGCTCAAGTTAAAATAATCAAGCTTCTCAATACGATATTCTCTAAACATATTTACAAGTTATTTTTCTAAAGTTCAGGAACTTCCTACAGAGCTATGATAAAAATTATAAGGCATAGTACATTAAAAAAAACAGTCTTGTGATCCAATAGTGATACAATTTTTTTTTCTTCAAATATGTGTGAAATATAATCATTCGATTATTTAAAAAGAACAAAAGTAAGTATACATAAATTGGAACCAATACTATTTTGATAAATAACTTATACATCAATATTGATTACGTCATTGACCACAAAATGGTATAGTCATTTTATGAGGTTGGAAAAGTAAAGAACCCCAAAGAAAATGATGGAGATAAAAGGAAAAAAAGATGCAAAGAAGGTCAAGCAAGAGATGGAAGGAGCAGGTAACAGAAATTATGCAACCGAGAGAAGAAGTGAAGCAAATAAAGAAGGAAGAAAGGTGGAAGGACAAAGAAAGAGGGAGGCATTTTACCAGTGAAGAGAACCAGCCATACGCTGAAAACGGTTGACGACGAATGATGAGTAATTCCTCAGTATGAGTAAGAGTGAAAGGATTGTTATCAAAGTGAAAATTAAAGTAAAACTAATATGAGCATTACCAAAATCATATCATATTTCTTAGCTAAGACAATTTCACACACAAGTTTAAATTTTATACATTATATTCACTAGTGTAGTCTAATATTTACTACTTTATTTGATGGTACATATGCTTAAAATATGGTAACTTTGGATATATGTTTTAAAATAAATTTGTTTTTAAAAGCTGTGTTTCCAAACAACCAAAGAATAGTTTTTTACTTTAAAGCTTCATTCGACATTTCATTTAAGTTTCCTGAACTGACTGCAAAATCTTTACATTTCTGTAGGTATAAACAAAATGTATGTTTGGGTGCGAGTGGTTAATGCAGTTAATCTTAATAATCAGTTCATCCCTTTTCTGTACTGTTTTACTTTTTAATGTAACATACAGAAAGCTTTGATTACAATACAAAACAATGATAGCACAATAGGAAATACAGGCTGTTATTTTTGTGTTTGTTATTAAAGCTTTTGCATTTATGACTCGATGTCATGGCATCGTGAGGTCAGTTCGAATCTAGGAAAGTATTTTTTTTATCGTGGCTTGAGTCTGCGATGCAAATAATAGCCACCAACTGAAGTAAACAACTGCTCACCAACCTTCTGCTCACGCCGGTGAGGCAGAAATCTTATGACTAGTTTAGAGCGTGTTACGCAGCCCCATTTCTGTTCTGCACCTGTTTTTAAGCAAATGTGCGAATCCACACTAATACGGGTTTGTATAAATATTATGTGTTCCACTAGATTTTCAAGACCAGGTAATCCCCATGAAAGTAAATTCGGCCTTCATCCTATAAGTTTATATTAAACCATTTTTCCCCCCCTTATTTTTGAGACACCCAAGTTATTTATTCGCTATTAAACATCACACTTTAGATATGGTCAACAGTTAGGACTCACCCTTAACAAAGAAACAAGTTTCTATACTAATGGTTTTTAGTGTCACACTTATTTGCAATAAAGTGTTAATAGTGCAATTGCCACAACTTGTGGAGTGTTACTAGGGTCGAAAGAGATTGTTTGGACTGTACCTGTGATATATTCTAGACCCCGTTTGACCAATCACATATAGGTTCCTTCTCTACATACCTCACGTGAGAATGTATGTTTCTTGATACCTGAGCCATGAGTGTTCTACTGAGTGATGAGAACAATTCACGCGTACAGTTTAAACTAACTCTGCTTAGCCTGTATACACTTTACGCACCGCCACTGTGCTAGTGGTATGAGCAAAAAAAATTGTTTAATGGCAAAATCAATGAATATTTATATTTTATCGACGAGTGAAAGACGAAAAACACAATATTCCACAAAAGAAATGTCCAATGAAATTTTTTGTCAGTAATTAATTATTTAAATACAAACACAATGTTATCGACATCTTTATACATAATGATATTGTAGCTTATTTTATATTTGATAAATCTTTTTTTCTCTAAAATGACTATCAACTCATATTCTCACAATATTTTTAAACAAAACAGATTTTTATTCTTATTTAATGAGATTTTTTTTTCTATCATCAAAATTTGTGTTGCCTGATATCTTGGCCTTATATATCTAAAATATATATACAACTGCACCAACTTACTATATACGTGTTGGGCATATTAATCTTATAAAGAAAGCACTTATTTTGAAAACAATTACTGTAGTCAAATTAAAACAGTTCATTTAGCACAAGCTTTATAAATATATTCACGAATACCTATTATCATTTGAGAGATTTAATTGTTTTATTAACTTATGAATAGCATATTATTGTACAACAATAACCAAATGATTGGATGGATAAGGCTTTGTTACACAGTATGTTTTATATATAAAATTGAATTAAATAGAAGCCTCCATTAAAATGTTTGCATCCAAATGGCAGTTACAATTATTTACATGATGCACCATGAATACTATGTTGTGTTTACGCATAAAAATTACAATAAACAAGTAATTCAAAATGATCTATTGAGTTGACTAACAGATAAGAAAGGAATGTAGAGTAAAATAGAAAAAGTAAAAAGAGATTTTTTTTAAATACTGGAAGAAAATACAAAATTTAAAAGTTACTTTAAATTGGTCCACCTTTGATCCTAAAAGGTGTAGGGGAGGGGGGGCTCAGCAAAAACTTCAGATATATGGTAATATTATATTTACTAAAAATTGTATTTTAATATTTTATAATACCAAAATCAAAGTCTTTTTTTTTAAAGCATTATCTTCAGCTTAAACTTTATTTCTTTACATACCCCCTGCTACCCACTCCAGAGTTTAAAAAAAATAGTTTAGACATGTATGAATAAATATTTTTGCTTGGGGTTTTTCTACTACTTAACACATTTTCAGGCACAAATAAGGTCTATTAATAATAATTAATAATGGATTTAGAACAAATTTAACTGTTAAAGTACGAGTTTGAATGACTGTATCCAAAAAAATAAGGGAACAAGCACATTTAACAGTTCATGATATGTGCCATCAATTACTAGACATTATTTTTTTCAGGGACGGGGAAGCCACCTCTTTAGGCCGGATAATCATAATTCTCGTGTATTTATAAGCATGAACAGTCAAATTAGATTATAAAGTTCTTCTGTACACACATATTTGTAAAGCTAATCAAAAATCTCAAATGTATGAACGTTAGTCGTTTTTGATTAATGGCTGGATTTTATTAATTTCTTTGAAAAGGGCAATCTTCATAAGTGACACCAAAAGTGTCAATAGTTCCTAAGGGTGGAAGGAGATAGGGCTAGGAGGTGGACAGAAAGAACTAATTTTCCCTCTAAATTAGAAAATAAATATTGTTTCATAAGAAATGAATAACACAAATGTTTATGATAGTTGAATGATTTCTATCAGTCCTAAAAAAATTTTACTTTAACCATTTATTTATTGCTCCAAGCTTGGATTTTCAATTTTATGAATAACACAATTGACTGTTTCTTTTACAGTACTAAGTGTGTTCCGATTAAGCAGATTATATGGAATGACGATCACGACATGTCCCTCCACTAATTTTTATTATTATTATTATTATTAGCACCGCGTCTTACTACCCCCTCCACTAATGACGCAATACTTTTCTACAAGTTTTTGACACCAAGCTTATAGTTGTGAAAGATACTTTAAAAATGATATACTCTATGCAGTTCAAAAATGAAATAAAATCCAGCAGGTGGAACACATTGAATATCTTGACTCAAAAGTAACTTCCCACCACCTCCTGATCTTAATGTTGACTTAAACAATTTTCAAAGTAAATTAAAAGGTAACGCAGTTAAGATTGATAGTATCCGACACCTTAGCTCATTCGGTAGCTTGTCGTCTACTGAGCTAAGGGACCTGGATTCGTTTCCCGGCATGGCCGAAAAATGTATCATTGGTGAAATGTGGTTTTACCCTTTCACGGTGAATAATTAACGGCCGGGGGACTGGATGTTGTGTCTGTCCTAGTCTTAAGTTAGATTATAAGGCATATGACGCTACGACAGGCCTAGCAATCCACTAGTGGAGAATATATCGCTTGGATAAAAAAACTGACTGGCCATAGGCTGGAAACAGTAATGGATGTAAATTTAAAAAAATAATACAAACGTATGAGTGATATCTAAATCAGATGTGCTAGCTGTTTTTAATACTGGTATAGTTTTATTAAGATTAGATTATTATTAATTGAGAGTGACATTCCTAAAATGTAATATTTCCCTACTTTATGTTTCAGGCTTTATATGTGACCGAATAAAAGTTTTAGCAGACTCTAATAGCGTTCTAAGATTGTATCAAGGTTTGTTATAACTTCTATTGCTGAACATTAAAATAGTGGAAGCAATGGATGATAAATATAAATATACGTATTTAATCTTTATTGATTATCAATATATTCTAAAATCTAAATAATAGTTTTCATTTACTTTAGCTTATCAAAATTAGAGCTTAAATATTGTGTGTTTTTTTATAGTAATAAATGTTTTGCAAAAACATAAATAAGGCATCCACTTCGTTGATGGCAAGAAAAAGTTATTTTATAAATAGCATTACATGAAAGGATTATATAAAAGTTTTTACCAATTATAATTCACGTATCATATGTGGTTTCAAATTAACAATACTATATAGCAAAATAATCTCTTCAAATAACCTCACTTTTTTTTTTTAAAGGAGTTACAAAATGTTGAACATTCTTTAATTCCGAAATCATGATCAACTTAATGTTCACTTAACTCAGAAAAACTAGTGTGAGATCAAGAGTCACATAACGTAATAAAAAAAACTCAGGCAAAACGCAAACATTTAGGGCTGATTAGGATATAAATGCTTGGAATGACAGATTTATTCAAGCTATAAAATTAAACGTGACAAGAGGTCACAATGTGTTAGTGTTAACCCTTTCGCTGCTAAATTAGGAAAGTACCTGTATACATGTCTGTGCTGAATTAGGAAAATCTTTTAACTTTAATAATTTTTTACTTAATTGTCAGCCATGTTTATGATTATAAACGTTCTCCTAAGCCTAAACTACTGAAAATATATTTATAAAAATAACGAAGAGAATTAATAAATAACTCCTAAACTACTAGTTTTAACAAAAACAAAGACAACAGGACCGAAACTGCATTACATAGTAAACAGTTGCATGATCGGCGATGAATATCGAACTATCAGTTTGACGAGAAATGTATACAAGAATACAATACATACTTCGTAAAAGTTCCAAAGTAAGGCAAATAGATGGTGCTAGCAGCATAGAAATTTAGAGAGCCATACATTTAACACTGGTGAATGAAATTCGAAAATGTTTACAAACATTAATAGCATGGGTAATGGAAATTACCGTGAACATTTATAAACTGTTATAGAAGTGAAAGGGTTAACGAGATGCAAACAAACTTAACTACACACTTTAGAAGTTGTCTGCGTATCACACCTGCAAACAAATGAAGTACTAAATACTGTACTGACATTGATCTAAGGGTGTCCTAGTATTCAAAAATTCGAGTTTGAGTAGTTGCTCAACTAGACTTGAAGATTTTCACAAAACTTGAATAATTTGAGTACTCAGAATTTTTGATCTTTTTTCACAAAAATTCATAGTTTTATTGATTTTATTCGATTCTAAGATATAATTTATAGCAAATAGAGTCCATCAATATTCATTTTGTCTAGTTAAAAAAAAATTGTTAAATTATATTTAATTTATTTAAAAATTAATTGAATTTGTGTGATTTAAAATTTTTCACATAAAAAAAATTAGTTCGTACCAACTTATTTATTGTTTATGCACAAATCTATTGCAGAAATTTGACTTGAAATATTTCTTGTACAAATATTGTTCTATATTACTCAAAGTCGAAAAAAACTTGACTCTTCATTCAAGCTCAACTTGAAGTGGAAAATACCTACTTGCACACTCCTACGTTGGTTGGCAGGAACATGAGGTACCCTCTCCCTTGGACAATGCTTACGTTAAGTGAACAATAAGTTAACTGCATCGTGATAACTTACATTTAAAAACATGTGAACCTTTACATTACGTTAAGTTACGTGTACGCTAAGAGAATGTTAAGTTGATCCTGATACTGACATAAAGAGTTTTATACATTTTTTTTTACCCCTCTCACAAGCAAAAGCTATGATGTATATAATCTCAAACAATCAACAACAATGTGTATAAGATATTCTTGGTTACGGTTAGCAATGCAAAATGTTACCTACAAACATTCTCTCAAAAAGTACAAACACATATTGTGTCAACAAGAATAGTAAATAATTACAAATATGCTTCTCATCAAAAGTTCCAGCAAACTGTTTGCTGGGAAAAAAAAAAGACCCCCCCTAGTAAACGTCGAGCAAAGAACTTTAAAAACATCTCAACCATTATCGATGGAAACGTCTTCGCACTTTCCTTTCACTAAATAAACCATCATATTATCTTTACCTTTAACGTACACATAACCTCGTGGTTCAAAAAGGTAGCGCTCCGAAAGAACTGAAATACAATTTTCACCAACTTGGATCCTGCTCCTGATGCCCGTGGAATCCATTCTACTCGCAATGTTAACAGCGTCGCCCCATATATCGTAATATAGCTTAGTAGTCCCTATCACACCAGCCGTAACATCACCAAAATTATAACCAACTCTCAAAATTAGATTAAACTCTAGAAGGTCACGATTAAAATTGTCGACGACTTTTTGCATCGCCATCGCGAAATCCATTAGTTCAAAAAGGTGTTCGTAAGCATTTCTACTCTGACGTCTAACTTCTGGATTCAGACCGGAAGCGGCCATAAACGTGCTTCCGATAGTTTTGATTTTCTCTACATTTCTAAACTGTGGTTCTGCCAAAAGATCATCAAAATCTGCAATTAATTCATTCAACACCCGTAGGTACTCTTTTCCCCCTAAATAAGACTCATCATACATTTCATTAAAGTTAACGATGCTGGCAAAAATTATCCCGACATCTTTATGATTTTCAGAGTATTTCGCAGTGTTTTTCAACGTGTCTGCCACGTGTTTTGGTATGATATTGTGCAAAAGCAAATCCGCCTGATCTTTCATGTTTTGAACTCTCGCCTTGTCTTTTGCCGCGACAATATTCCCGTGGAAACTAAGTCGGTAGCTAATTTCAAATTCCCGGTTCAAAAACCACACCAATACGAGTAGAAGCAGAACATCGAGGAAAATTTCATTTTGGTATAAGTTATAGGTGTAAAAATCAGTATTTCTCAATAGAACACTTCCCCCAAAAGAAGAGGTTGTGTTAAGAACACTTGGGGACTGTGTCGAGATAGAAACGTTGAGTTTAGTGTTATTAACAAACAAAGCAGTCTTGAGATTATTCGCGTTCATAGCGGTGCTTTCAGTCTGTGTCAAATTATGTGATGTGCTCCCCATAATAAGAGGTGGGCAAAATTGACAAGCAACTAAACTAACATATATAATACCAGCCACACTCGCTAAAACACTTTTCATCCAACAATTTAACTGTGTGAAATTACAAAAATGTACCAAACCCACAAAAAGAAGGTAACTAAAGTAGTAGTCCATGCTGGAATCTATTAAAGAATTCAAACATGTGAAATTGACAAGAATTGACACTATGGGTAGACTTACCAACACAGCTCCACAAATGTGCCAAGGGTACCACTGTGAAAGGATATCAAAAATCTTTTTTGAAAACTCCCAACTACCACGAGAACCATACTGTGGTCTCAAAAGTTGTCTCAAGCAAAGCGAGACGGCAAATATTTGAATGAAGGTCGCCACGACGCACACAGCAATCCATTCCAGCGATATTTCGAAGAGCAAAAAAAGGGAAATGGCTATCATGGTGTAGACCAACGCAGAGATTAAAATGTCGAAGTAGGTGTTGAAGCGGGAGGTGGCTAAAGTAGGCGGGGAGCCCCCATGTTTCTCATTAATTCTGTGGGCGCGGGCACGGTACTCACGCTCCATCTCTTTCTGCCGGAAGAAGACGGTGAACCTCGACAGCGGTGGCTTAGTAAAATAGCTGTGATGGGAGGTGACATTATCCTGGACACATCGGATGAGTTGGAGATCCGACTGTTTGCGCAATTTGTGGAAACAGGTACCAAAACTATCAGGCAGAGGCCCGGGAAGTTGTACTTTTTTAAAGTTTGTGTCTATAATGAAACAAAACAAAATACAAATTAAAACTGGGAATAAACGATTAGATTCTATAAACATTAAAAGAAGGAGAAAGACAAAGCCTACATACTTAACAGAAAATTGTTGGGGCAAAAGTTAAAAACACATTATGACAGTAATTTTTGGGAAGGGTCGGGCCTCGTACTCACCCAAAGGAACAGTCCATTTTTAGCCCTCTCCTGCTAAAGAAAAGGCCTGATGTACCTCAAAAATTAATTTAAATCTGTTGTGTTTTCAATGCAAACTTTTGAGCCTACAATTTTTTACAAGGTATATAAGCATTGTTTTTCAGTGTTTGTTAAATACCTTATTCCATTCCATGTTTGTAAATATTTGTCAAACATGAAAGGAGATTTTCTAGGTCCTTGAAAATATAATTTAAATATAAATAGACTATAATTAAATACATAACATTATTTTACTCTAAACCAACTATTAGATTTTTAACTTAGCAGTTATTGTTTTTTTTCTAAGACATAATTAGTTATATATATTTGTAAGAAGGTAGAGGAAATGGTGGATAGGGAACATAGGGGAACAAACACAATATGGTGTTTACAATGATAAGAACATAGTTCACACTTGACAACGAGGTAATGGCTGCCTTTTGAAGAAAATAGATAGTTAACACTCTACCAAACTAATAATAATAATAATATTTAGCACCGTGTCTTACTACCCGTTTGGGTTATACGCTTTAAGTACTAATTACGCTAGTGGATTAGGAATTAGGAAGGTGGAATTAGAGGAAGTGAACCCGCATTTGCGTGGAGGGAGAGTGGAAAACCATTTAGGAAAAACCACCCCCAGTTCACCCGACCGAGATTAGAACCTCGATCTCCCCGTCCTCAGCAGTCGGGCTCAACACGACTAGCGCGTTAGCCAACTACGCCACCGAGGCGGGTCCTACCAAACTAGATTTAGTTTTATTGGAACTCATCAGAAGGGACTGTAAAACGTGTAACGCAACTTCCTAAAAAAAGGAAACCAAAGAAGTAAAACAGAAAAGGGGGGGAAAAAAAAGGGTCGAGAGTGATAGGACACTTAGATAAGAACATGTTAAATGAGACATTTTAATAAAGGACAAACACAGGAAATGGACATTGGATGAGAATACGTAATATATTGACTATGATGATGGTGAGCCTTTAATAAATTACCTGACTCATCGTTGAGAGTGGACTGACTTGACGTATAGTAGCCGCTCACTCTATGAGTTAGAAGCTCTCCTTGGACCAAACCATTCATTACAAAAAGCTGGAATAACAAAGATATAAGCATATCAAAAGCATTACAGGAGATTTTGTAAACAGTAATAGTAGCTGAAAGGATTATTACATAACTTAGGGAGATGAGAGGACGTAATAAGCAAGCACCCACTTATCCCCCCCTCCCTCCAGGGGAATCGCGCTGGGTAGGTGGTAGAGGGTGCGGGAGTGTCATCCCCTCCAATGTTGGGGGAAAAAAACTTGAAAGCTGGGAATTTTGTGGGGAGACGGGATCTTGAGTTAGGAAATACTAGAATTATTGTGTACCGCTGTAGTTTTGATCATGAAAGTTCTTTACCGCAGATTTTTAAAGACAAATTTTAAATTTCTCGGGTATTGATCCCTGCTCTTCAAAAGTTTCCAACTTCATAACTCAACGAACATTGAAAGGAGATAACTTCCGTAGTAGAGTGTATAGAAAATTTAGTTAATCAAGTTGGCAAGTAGCACTATCGTCATTGCCTACTAGTTTTAAAGCTGTTACTACTAACCTACTAGACACTAGTAGCCTTAAGAATATTAGATAATGTGTCAAGCTGGCCACTCGATAAAGCCAAAGTTTTTATGAGCTGAGACGTGTTAGTTTCCCTACATGCAATGATGGTGAATGTCAAAACAAATAACTGTTGTAGCTATGAAACATGTATTTTTTTCAAAGTTTTTTTTATTCCAACTCAGATTGTAGATATGCACCGTGTATTATTATTTTCAAAGTGTTTTTAAAAATATTCAAACTCAGATTGTAGATATGCAATGTGTATTTTTTAATTTTTTTTTAAAATATTCAAACTTCAATTCGACTCCGGGAATATTCTTTATTATTGTATTCAACTTAGATTTGAATTGAAAAAAAAAAAAAGTACTTTGTATATCCATGAAAAATAACATCCTTTGTCAGGGAATAAACCCTGATCCCAAGGATCAAAATCTGCCACACTCTCAGTAGGGCCAACTATTATAGATAACGATGGCCTGTCTCGTTACCTGCTGCTGGATACTGCTCCGTCTACTGTTACTCCGTATCCCGGAGTCTTTCCGACTGTACACGGACAGGCACACGCTAAGTTGGTCGTCAATGTTCATCGGCCCGGGTACTTCAAGTTGCATCGCAGCTTGTTCGATTCTAGCCGCATCGCTTGGATTATCAACCTAATAGAGTAATTATACAAGTATGTTACAAGTATGTTAATTAGTTTTACCTTTTGAGGACAAGCTGTAAAAACAAATTGTAGAGATTTGATAAAAATTGAGAAACTATTGTCCTTAAACAAGTCAACAACATAGTATAAAACAAACACTTTACGCACCTTGTATTTAAAGTTGATAAGGTATTCGTAATGTTTGTCAAAAAAAGGTAAAAATTAAGTAAAAACATTCTACACAAACTATTTAAAGTCTTAAGCTATCGAACTTACGCACCCCCCTCATTCACTGAGCAAAGTGTACACACTAAAACATTAACTTTGGTCTCCCCCTTCAGTAGTTTACATTCATGCGGAACTTACATTACCATGCGTGGAAATATTCATTTTACCTGTTGGGAGGACGGTTCGTTCTCTTTGATCTCATCAGACTTCAGCTCAGAAGAAGTAGAAGGGGAAAAGATTTCAACTCCGAGTGGTTCTATTTCCTCTGAAAGTAAGAATAACCCTCAAAAAAATATTAAATTTACCAATGTAACAATAAATATTCAATGTAGAGATGGGTTTACAAGAAACCAACTGCAATCCAATATTCATAAAACTTTTATAAAATACAAACATTATTTTAAAGTCAACTATGATAAAAGTTTACTATATTAGTATTACGTTATGATAATATACATATCAAAAGTGACAAATGCATAGCACATGAGTTGCAGGGCCGTATTATAAAAGGGCTCCAATTGTATAAAAATGTACATGAATAATAAGATATAAGTCATTTACTTGTGCAGTAAAGTAATTCAATAGTTTCATTTGTTATTCAGTCAGTTAAATGTCAATACATTATTCTGAGGAGGTTCTAGCCTAGCATGGTTTTGGCAAAAATAATAGGTACCTGCATGTAATTAATAAAGTAGTGAAAATAAGATTTTGCATTTTGATCAGACAGCATACTAGCCTCTATTTTTTCCAAATTCGCCATTTCTTTCTTTATTTTCTATTGAGGGCCCTTGAAAACTTGGGGCCCTGTGAAGTGCGGGGCTTGTAGCATATGCTATGTTTGCTACAGAGATAATCCAGCAATGATGACTTGATGTATGAATACGTGAAAGTGGATTTAAGTATTATCATCATCACCGCGTCTTACTACCCATTCGGGCTATAAACATTTATGCTAATGTGAAATGGTAGGGTGATTGTGAGATGAAATGGAAGACCTACAGTTTAACGTGGAATCCGTAACACGGTGGAGGCCTGACATTCCACACATTCTCAAGCTGTGATTAATACACGTCTTGTCAGAGGTGAAGGAAGGGTTTGGCTATCAGATAAATCTGTGCTGGGACCGAGGGTTGAACCCCGGAACCCTAGCACAAAAGTTTGACATCTTACCCCTAACCCATCAGGTCACCACTGGATTTAAGTAGATTTAGTAGATTTTCTAGCTGTAAGTTAAGGTCGTTCCTATGAAAATTGGACTGTAGTTTGCAGAAAATTGTTTGAACAACCTATTTAAAAAAAGTTAGTTTCTCAGATATCCTAATTATAGGGAAATTGGAACTACCCACATCCTTGTTAATATACCCAACATATTTAGCCCTTGACCAGCATTAAAAACCATACTGTGGAGCCGGAATAAATTTCGAGTATAGTCATTGTCGGTAAAAATGTACCAACTCGGACTCCAGCTTCAAAATAAAAACTTATAATATTATACCAATATATGGTAAATATTTGTAATTTGGATGGAAAAATTTATACAAATAAAAATTCACAAAGAAGCCAAAGAAGCTTCCCATGAAGTCAATTGAATTGGAGCATTTTACTGCAGTAAATTTGTTACTACTAATTAATATACATTAGCCATTTATGAACAACCGGAGTGGGACAGTAGAAAAATAGAAGAAGGCTTGGCGTACCAATTCCACAGCCCTGATTCAAACATCAGCCGAGAGAGGACAAAAGGCCACCATTCAATACTCTTGGCTCCTGTAAAATTAACTAGTGTGTTAGCCCATAGTTCTAACCAGGTTTATGAATGTGGGGAATGCCAGGCCTCCACCGTGGTTCGGATTCCACGTTAAACTGTAGGTCTTCCATTTCATCTCACGGTCATGTTACCATTACACAGCGTAAGTGCGTATAACCTGAACGGGAAGTAAGACGCAGTGCTAATAATAATAATAACCTGGTTTAATCTGGTTCGTCTTCTGGTAGAGCCACGGTTTGCCCTTGGGCGAGGACTGCCCCCCGCCAGACAGCGACATGGGACTCTTGCTCTTCTTCCCCTCCTTCTGCCTGATGGCCAATTCCTCAGATTCGTTGTCCGAGTCGAGGATGCTCGGCAGGGAGCTGGCCTTGATCTGGCTGACAGAGTTGGGCAGGCTGCCGCTGGTCATCAGGTGGAGGTAGTGGGGGCGTTTGGTTGCAGAGACCGGGTGGATGCAAGACAAGACCCGCGGTCTCGACTGCGGCGCGAGGAGTGGAGACGACGGAGGAGGGGCGATCAGTATAGGAAAGATCTTGGAGGACTTCTGGCGGAGGAAACTCTCGTAGGTGATGTCGGCTTTCCGACCTTTGATGAAGTACGTATTCAGTCCTACCAAAGTTAGCATCGCATTGTAGAACAACATATTTATGGTTTTTATTTTATTATCAGTTTGATGAGTAAAAGTCGGTTTGTTAAATAGTGACAACATTTAAAATGTTGTGGATTTTTTTAAGAATTACATATTTAGAGTACCAAATAAATAATAGATTAGTCACCCTTATCACAATAGAATAAGGTGCAGATGACCCAAATGGACAATAATAATTATTATTAGTAGGGATGATACCCTCAAATTCTTAAGGATATTTGAGATTAAAGGAAACAAGAAAATTTCATATTCAATACTCAAATAATAGTTTTTTTTAAATTTTCGATTTTCCAAGTGAAATTTGTTTTATAGCTCTAATACTGCTTATTGGTGGTCAAAAACCAATTAAACTTATAAAATGAACTTAACATCTATGCCCCAGACCAGTAATATAACACTTAACCGAATTCATGTTATAATGAATGGATTATAAAGAAAGAATTTGAACATTTTGTTACTATTTGTATTTTATATTCCTCTATTATTTATATCTCCAGTTTTGATTCTGGTTTAGAAAAGTGAAATTAATAACCGGAGGGTTCAATGTGCTGACCACATGACACCCTCTGTCCACAAAAGTTGGCACTATTTTCGCCAACAGATGGCGGTCGCTCGATTGCGGGAGTCATGGAGTATTTTTTTATTATTATTTATAGTGAAATTTATCAGCACTTTTTAGTTTGTGGCGACCGTCCCCTACTCACCGTGCAATGGCTCCCCTTCTTCCAGGACATATATATCCCCTAGAAACTGGGCGGTGGCCTGAGAGATATGGACCCTCCCGGGCTTGCCGGTTGACTCCATCTGATTGGCAAGAGACACGTCGTTGGACCAGACATCAAACTTGAACCTTTTCTTCCCCACGATGCCGCACAACACTGTGCCGGTGTGAACACCCACACGCATGTTCACCCCTGGAATTTTTGAACACTATTAGTTCAGATTAACTCGGTTATAGGAAAATAATATCAATATGTTTAGGATGTCCTATTGGCTTTTAGTATAGGAATAACAACATTTTTTTGTTTGCACCCCGTCTTACTACCCGTTTGGGTAATACGACTATGTACTAATTAAACTAATGGGGTTTTATTATTATTATTATTATTATTATCATCATCGCGTCTTACTATCCGTTCGGGTTATACGCACTTACACTAATGTGTGATGGTAGGGTGATTGTGAGATGAAATGGAGGACCTACAGATTAACGTGGAATCCGAACCACGGTGGAGTCCTGGCATTCCCCACATTCACAAGATGTCTTGTCAGAGGTGAAGGAAGGGTTTAGGTAATCAGATAAGTCTGTGCCAGGACCGAGGATCGAACCCCGGCTGCCAGCACAGAATAATAATGGGTTTTTAATCTAGATGAAATGTACCCGCATTTGCACCGAGGGAGAGTGGAAAACCACCCTCGGTGCACCCGACCGGGATCGAACACCGATCTCCCCGTCTCCGGCAGTCTAATCTAACACGAGAGTAGCACGTTAGACCACACGGCCACCGAAGCGGGTACCAACCAATTATTTAACAACAAGTTAGCCTGCTTCAGTGGTTTAATGGTCTAAGGTGTCACTCTCGTGTTCGACTGGCCTGCTGAAGACCGAGATATTGCAGTTCGAATCCCGAGCAGGTCTACTTAGGGTGGTTTTTTCCTTTCTTTCCATACAAATGCGGGTACTAGTAAGACATAGTGATAATAGAAAAAGAATGAATTAATTTACATACATTACTTTTAAATAGTTTTTAAACGTTTGAAAAAAAAAACAACAACAAAACTCTAGTACACCAAGCTACCAAAATATCAGGCCTACTTAAGTTGACTGGTATGTGTACGAGCATATATGGCTGACAAAGTAGGACATGTGTGTGTCTTCTCATGTAGGCTATATTATGGTTTTACTACCTAAATGACCTGGCAATCTAGGGGTAAGGTATCAACACTTCCATGCTGGGGATCAGGGGTTCAATCCTCGGTCCTGGCAGATTTATCTGATTGCCAAACCCTTCCTTCACCTCTGACAAGACGTGTATTAAACACATCTTGTGAATGTGGGGAATTCCAGGCCTCCCACCGTGGTTCGGATCTCACGTTAAACTGTAGGTCCTCCGGCGTACAGAAAGTTTGGTTAGTATATTATGTCTTTTAACAGTCATGTGTTTAACTATATTTCTACAGCAGGTATATAGAGGTTGATTCCCTTAAGCCATTTCATCATAGTATATCTATGATCAAACCAAGGAAAATCGGGGAAGTAATGGAATAGACCAGTTTTTTATGTAGAGCAGATGAAAAAGTAGAATATGATTTTTGTGGCTTATTGTTAGAATAGCCTCAAGTTTGTCACGCTTTCAAATACCATTTGATAAAACCAAATTACTACTAAGTTTTAAAAATTGTGGCAAGAGCAAATAATATTCAAAAAAGGGCATACTGACTTCAAAGTCATGTTTTTTAGAGCGCATTCGTTTAATTTTAATTCAAGGCAGTGTCACCAACGCAAGGTTTTTATTCTTATTAAATGTTTGTAATAAAGAAGCTAAAAATCGTGCCTGATTATGTTATATTCTGGCACGTCCTTAGTGCCATATTAACTGGTTAATATTGCGTTTGACTAAATAATGTATGGAATAGTGTAATTTATTTTCTAGGGAATTTTTTCTCTCTGTAAAATAATGTTTGTTGATATAAGACATCCGCTCGCCTGACTTTTAAGTTGATTCGTTTCGTACTACGTAATCATAATTCGTTGGCAATGTAGATTATAAATTTGTGTTATGTACCACGTAAAATAATAATCGACTACGGATTTAATTGGTTTTCTAAGTTGTGGGAAAACAGGGCTAGCATCATAAAAATAAGTTATGAACCCTCAAGTGACGTAACCTATGTTTTCAACACCATCATGCTAATGACACAAGCCTCTTATCTCTTGGCGATAAAAACAATGAAAGCATTGCAAGATTAGTTAAGGACAAGATAAGAACTTTTAACATACTGTATCTGTAAGTTTTGTTTCCACGTTTTTAAGTGTTATCAATTTCTGTCGTTAACATAATACTATAGGCCTATTGAAATGAGCGAAAGAAACCAGGGTTCCGAATTGGATCTTGGTTGGATTAATAGCGCCTGTGTCAACCTCAACGCCGTGAAACGGCACGCGGCAGAACTTCAGTCACACAGAACTGTCAAGAAGGAATGGCAGGCCGCGTGGCTCCTAAGAGCGGTCACCTGCATCGATCTGACAACCCTGAGCGGGGATGACACGCCTAGCAACGTGGCCCGACTCTGCGCCAAAGCGGCGCAGCCCTTGTCTCCAGACCTACTGACTGCGCTAGGCGTCGAACAACCGATCACGACAGGTGCGGTTTGCGTCTACCCGGCCAGAGTCGCGGACGCAGTCGAAGCGCTCGCCAGGTTAAAAGCTGGTCATATCCCGGTCGCTTCAGTGGCCACAGGCTTCCCCAGTGGACAATACTCTCTGTCCACGCGCGTGCAAGAGATCCGCTACGCGGTGAATGCCGGTGCGACGGAAATAGACGTCGTCGTCGACCGGAGCTTGGTTCTAAACCAACGATGGGCCAAACTTTACCAGGAACTGCAGCAAATGAAGGAAGCCTGCGGCCCTAACGCTTACATGAAGACCATACTTGCGGTCGGGGAATGCGGGTCTTTATGCAACGTCTACAAAGCGTCTCTAGTAGCCATGATGGCGGGATCGGACTTCATCAAGACCTCAACGGGCAAGGAAGCTGTCAACGCTATACTTATCGTTGGCATTGTCATGTGTCGTGCCATAAGAGACTTCCACGAGAGAGTTGGATATAAAGTTGGGCTGAAGCCGGCTGGAGGTATTCGAACGTCCAAAGACGCGATTGCGTGGCTGATATTAATCAAAGAAGAGCTCGGTACAGAATGGTTTGATACACACTTGTTCCGTATCGGGGCATCAGGCCTGCTTACTGACATTGAACGGCAGCTTTACCATTATGTAACGGGCAGATATGCTGCAGCAAGTGAATTCTCTATGGCATAATCGCTAGCATGTCATCACAATGATACATTGCTTAGAATCTAACATGATTTTTCAAACTATGGTTTTAAGAAAATTAAATTGAAATTGTCAAATATGTTTATATACAAGAGAATTAAAATTCATCCCTGTTAACGACAAACAGAAATAGTGAATAATAATTTGGATTAGATTAATGTATTCTATATGGCATATGATGGTGTTTAGTTTTATTTAAGATTATTATAGCACTTTGAATCTTAAGATAAGGTCCTACATTGCTAGAACTTAAAATATTCAGTCTATTTTAAAACTGAAAATAACATACCTAATTTGTGATTTAACTTAATTAGAGGTTATTGGTACCATTTCGAGTAGGACACTTTGGTTATCAATATGTTCTCTAAGATTTCTCATATGTTTAATTGAAAAGTTTTGTTAATACAGTGGCTGGGCATTTTTTTTGTATTTTTGAAAGAAATAAAACAAATTTACTTTACCAAATTTAATCAACATGCAATAGACTGGACAGGGTAATAGGGATTCAAATGTTTGTCGGGTGTATTGGAAGTTTTTTTTCTAAATAATTTTACACTCTCCCTCCAGGCAAATGTGGCAAAACTTTCTCTAAATATAACCTTCCTCATCCCAATCCAAATATTGTAATTAGTACATTTTATGCACATAACCTTAAAGGATAGATCATGGATGATAATAATAATAATAATAATATTTATCACCGCGTCTTACTACCCGTTCAGGTTATACGCTTTAAGTACTAATTACTCTAATGGATTGGGAAGGTTGAATTAGAGGAAGTGAACCCTCATTTGCGTGGAGGGAGAGTGGAAAACCGTTTAGGAAA
>CABFOW010001682.1:50865-75192 GCA_902141385.1 Timema californicum
CCCCAGTTCACCCGACCGAGATTCGAACCTCGATCTCCCCGTCCTCAGCAGTCGAGCTCAACATGACAAGCGCGTTAGACAACTACGCCACCGAGGCGGATGGTGATAAGAAAAATTGTTACAAAAGGTTTTCTATGTTTAATTGACTTAAATGCTGTATTATTCTGTGACACATTCATTTAATTAATACATACTTTCAATATACTTTATACTTTGGATTTGTGTGGTCTGAAGGCTGTGTCTACCGAAAATCGTGAATAAAACCTGTGTTCCAAGAGGAGTGCACGAAAACCTACTGAACCCTTTATTTAGTTTTCAGCAGTGTGTTTGTTTTGTTTATTAATTAATGGTGACTAATAATATTAACACGAGTCTTGTAGATTTTGGTGGGCAGGACATGCAGCGCGAATAGGAGAATCTAGAACCGTGGTCAGGGTATTGACAATGGGAAGATACCATTAGGAAGACCTAGACACAGATGGGGGGATATTATTAGAATGGACCTGAAAGAGATAGGGTGCAATGAGGTGGACTGGATAGAACTAACTAAAAATAGGGATAGCATGTAATGAGATGGACTATATAGAACTAGCTCAAGATAGATATTGGCTGCATACTTTTCTTTGAATGCGGCAATGAACTTTCAAGTTCATGCTATAAAGCGAATAAGTAAATAACATTTGATATGAGACTGGGCGTAAATTAAGGCTATATAAGACATCAACTTCAAATGCCAAACTTGTCTACCATATTCTATGGCTTAAAATAATACAAAAAAATCATACAAACTTAACCTGCAAAACCCTTTCTTTTCGAAGTGCATTGTTTGGAAAGGTGTTAAACTTTTTTCTTTTTGTTTAAAAATTCAGTGTTAAAAGAATAAAACCGACAATTGATAAGGAAACAAGGATGTTTATTTACCAACAAAATAATAATAATCCAAATAAAATCAATGAAATAGCGCAGAAAAATAAGACATAAAAACAATCTTATTTAAAGGTTAAATTTGTTAACGAAAAAGAAATACCTAACTTCAATTGAACAAACTGACCTGTATTGTTGAAACTTGTAGCACAAAATAATTGTCCTAATCTGCCCTCATGCCATCACAAGCCCTCATTTAAAAAAATAATAAACGCTGTATCTTGAAAAGGAAGCATTAAAATTTAAGCAATAAAATACAGCAGTGAAGTTGGGGACACATTGAATATAACATATTGTATGGTTACTTTGTTCAACAGAAGAGAGAATATTAAAGTTTAAATAACATCTTTCAAATTGTGAGAGCTTTACCATTTTAATCATCCTCATGTAAAAATAAGATTTTCAGGCTCGATTGCTATTGTAATAATGTTAAAGGAAGATGAAGAAGAAAAAAGCTTTGTTTGGGTTATCACAAATTTACACTAATAAGGTAGGAAGATTGGGGTTTGAATATCGGTCGGGTGTATTGAGGGTATTTTTTTTAAATGGTTTTCCACTTTTCCTCCACACAAATGTGGGTGTACTTAATCTAAATACAACCTTACTCATCACTAACACATTAGTGTAGTTAGTATATTTAAAAGGAATCCACAGCAGGAAAAGTGGTACCCTGACAGCTAAGAATAATTACCATATATCCATTCGCCAAACCATACGATCTGCAAGACCATAAGTGTTGATTTGAAATTACTTTTGACAGTCAGAACATTTACAAAAAANTTTTGAATTTAAGTAAATTTCAGATTCAGATTTGATGAGTTTATAGTTCAAAATTTAAATCTTTTCATACTTAAGAATAATCTCAACTTTCTATGGTGTTTAAATAGCAAACCATTATAAAAAATAATTTATTTTCTTTATAACTTTTCATAATTTAGTCATGAGGCTTCGTTTACTTGTTTAACTTTAAGATTAAGTTTAAAATATTTTCAAATACTCCTAAGGATATGTTATTTGATTTGGATTTGTAACATTTTCAAACTAAAATATTTGATTTGGATTCGATATTTTATTATTAGTATGATGTTCGATTCGGAATCGATTTGAGCTGGTTTGCCAGGACTTGGATTCAACTCGAAATGTAAAATAATGGATTCCAGGCTTGAAAAAAATGTTAAAATTTGTTTTTTTACATTATTGAAACATGGGTTTATGAAAATAGTCTTTTGGATATTTCTTTTTTATGGAAGTGACGTCTAAAAAAAAGTTCGTTCACGATAGGAGTTTACCTGGGAAAGGACTTTTTTCCCTACCAGAAATCTATTATATAGTAGGATATTGGTAAGAAAAAAGACCTTTCAGAGGTAAACTCCTACCGTGAATGAAGTATATGTATGGTTCACTTAAAATTGATTTTCAAACGAGACTTTATAAAATTTGGTGTGCTCTTGAGATTAATATGGTGAACCAGCTGAAAAAAAGGGTGCTTGATGGCGTCATACAAACCTTCAAGGTGGTTGTGTTACTACGCTCTTTACAAAATAAAAAAAGTTTTATTTTGAAACTAATATTTTGTATGTCTCTCTCCTTCTAAGTTGTAAAGATTTTATTTTTATTTTGGTGGCCAGTTATAAAAATACATACAAGTGTAAATAAAATACCTTTTGATTAACTATTTTATGTATTATAGTAACTCTTGAGGCCACACCCACACAACAACAAAAAAATAGTTTTATTAATATATTTTGTTCTTTCAATAAGTTATTGAAATCCAACTATATAGTCATTAATTCTTCGGGAAATAAGCCTAGTATTTAGACTCATTTGATAACACTTTTTTATTGATAATATATGAAGTATTGGTAAGCAAATAATAATTATTTACCAAGAGGTTGATATTAGTGACTTTTAGCCGATGTTTGTAATAAAGAACCTTCTGCTAGCTGAGCTGTTAGCTACCACCCTTTCAACCATGGATGGGTAGTGAGAATTGGTAACAAAAAAAAAAAAAGAGAGGAAAAACAGCACAATGGTACAAAAGTAAACTAACAAACTAAAACTAAACTAACTAAAGCAGTTAATCAAATATTTATGTTTGATCAAATGACTTACCTTCATTCCTTTCAGAGTCAAATTGCTTGATAGCGTCTATCATCCCCAGTCCCATCTCGACGCAAGACTTGGCATGATCCAGCTTTGGCTCGGGACAACCCGCCACACAGTAGTAGCAATCTCCCAACGTGGAAATCTTCTCACAACCATTTATGGCACAAAGGTCATCAAACCTTTCAAACAGGTCGTTCAAAATGCCGACCAACTCCTCCGCCGTTTTGTTGGAACTCATCTTGGTGAACCCCACAATGTCCGCAAACAAAATACTGACATTCTCCATGTGGTGCATGTTAAACGGACGAAACAGGGAGCGGACGTCGTTTCCCCCTGGGGTCGAACCCCTCTTACTTTTCAACGTGTCTCTTCCGATCTCGTCGTCCCCCCACCCTCCGGTTTCGGACATCAACCAGGCGGCGACTTTAGGCGGCATCACGGAATGAATCATCGTCTGCTTCATCTGCTGTTCCATTTCCAGCTGTCGTCGTACCAAGAGGGACTGGCCGACCTTCATGAACGTCCCGCGCATGCGGACTTTTGTCATAATCAAAATATGGAACCCTATCAAATGAACACACAGCTGTAGTAGAGCTCTGATAACGAATCCGTAATCTCCTGTACTGTCGTGAGTCTGCACACCGGTGTTCAAATATGCCGTCAAAACCTCAAAAGCTATGGAATAAACACTACTAATACTGACTGCTAAGTATAGTGGTAGAGGAATTACGGTGTAAATTAACAACAGAATCTCCACGCACAGCGAGAACTGTCCGACAGGAGTTATGTCCGCCGGATGACCGAGAGTTGGATCGAATATGATGAGCGCAAGGGAGAGAAGAGTCATGACAATAGCTACACTGGCGGAAAACCCTCTTGGATGATGCCTGTAAAAATCTGTGCATGTGAACACTAGCACACAACTGGTAAAAAGAAAGAGCGAAGAGAATGTGATGGTGATAGCTATCCAATGATTTGTTTTCCCCTGAAGACCTGTCGTCACGAAATACACAAACCAAGAAAGTGAAACGGTCAGAATGTACAGCAGTGCGTACCTGCAACAGAAATTGAGAAAAGTAACAGTTACCAACTTATTTATCAAATCTATGAATATTTTTTTAAAAGGTTAAAGTTCAACTATAAATAAACAAAATTAAACATGCTACATTTCAGCATCTTTTTGGTTTTCATTTTACCTGTTTAGCTATTTATTATTATTACCTCTTCAAACATTTATGATAATTACTCTAATGGGATGAGGAAGGAAACATTTTGGCGGTAATCTACCTGTATTTGCGTGGAAGTAGAGTGGGAAACCACTAAAGAAAAACCAAACTCCGTAGACCCGTCATCAGCAAGCCATTCTAAAACGAGAGTGACGCCTTAGACCATTTGGCCACTTAAGCGGATACCTGTTTAGTTGATTACATTTTTTATATCTAAAGAGAATAAAGGTATATCGTTTATTTATTATTATTTGGATTATTTAGTATATACACTGAATTTACCATGAAAGGTAGCGAGCAGTCTTCCATATCCTGTAAGCTGTGCAACAAAGTGTAACTTGTCGAGGTAAGCTAGATACTTTTCAGCGTAGTTGGAGTGTACTTTAAAAACCCACAGATTATATCAACAAACAACTTACAAACTGACCCAACTTGTTAGGACGCCTAAATTTAATATTACACACCCAGCCCTAGTAAGCCTGGATATACAGAATGTTCAGAAACTTGAAGCCCAAACTGCACATATAGTTTGTTTGAACCAAAAGTAATACAAAATCCTGGTACACTTACATCCGGAAAACTACGCCAATACCATTAAAATGTGCTCAAAGTTTTGACGTACAGCGCTGGGAGAGCAAAGCTGTTCAAGCATGCGTGTACAACAGGTTGCATAGGAGTTAGGTGCACGTCACTGCACATTCCGACATCTTGGAGCACGGCAGTAGAACATACCACAATTAATAATTTATTATTAACTGTCATATAAATATTTAACTCATTAATAATGTCTGAAAGGTCTAAGGTGTTGTTGACTACTCTCGTGTTAGACCGGCCTGCTGATGACGAGGAGATCAGGGTTTGAATACTGTTTGGGTTTATTGAGGGTTGTTTTTCCTAAATGGTTTCCCACTCCATGCAAATGCGGGTAGATTATCGCTAAAAAGCTAGCTTCCTCATCCGTACTCCATTAGAGTTTCAATTATCATCAGCCTGAAGCGGTAGTAAGATGTGGTGCAGCGATATATATATATATATATATATATATAATGAAAGACTCATAAACATAATCATAAGCGAAAATTATAACAAAAATATAGTAACAATAATTACTACTATATTTAGTAACAAGCTAAGCTAGTTAACATACAGTTATAAATAATACTCTAACTATAAAAACTATTACAGAGCAGTGTCGTGGCCGAAAGCACTTGCAAGATGATACTTTCTTTCAAAGTAAGCCTTGTGATGGTGATAAACAAGACACAAAAAGGGCAATATTATGGTAGTTTTTTTAATATCCTCTAACCCTCACATAAATTTGGTCATTCCCGTGTACTTTTGAGAAATATGTTGTGTTGTTGAAATTGATATGGAGTGAAATAATTTTTTTGTTTTCTGCTCATTGCATCTTACCATCAGTTCGGGTATTCATGTGTACCAATTACACTAATGAATTAGGGAAAAGAAAGGTTTGATTTAGAATAAATTTATCAGCATTTTTGTGGAGGGAGATTGGAAAAACATAACAAAAAAAACCTCTCTGCACACCTTACCAGGATTCAAACCTCTATCTCCATGTCCTCACCAATCTAGTCTACTGTGAGATTGATGCCTTAAAGGGCTTAGACCAGGGTTCTTCAACCTTTTATTAGGTCCAAGGGTCAAAGTTTCTGTCCCTTGATGGCTCACGGGCCGTAGTACTGTACTGACGATATTAGTATTGAAAACTTAATATATCGCTTTTGGCGTCCTAAACATCTCAGCGGTGATGAGCAGACCCAAACACTCCCAACAATGTTCAAAATGCAATAATGTAAAATATAAATGTGTATTTGTCATTTTTTTTCTCTTTAAATAATTTTATATTTTCCTTGAGCTGGTGGGCCATGGGTTGAAAACCCTTGGCTTAGACCATTTGACCGCAAAAGTGGGTTTGAGAAGAAGTTTCAAAAATAAGAGAAGATGCATTTATTTGTCTTGTTCCTTTGCGTGCCATGAGCCGCAACATGTCTCATGATGAATCATTTCCTAACTATAGACATCAAAAAGCTGCGGGCAGAAAGCCACTTTAATGTGAATCTCGTCGTCGTTTTATCATATAAAAAAATTATTGAGAATTTATGATCAAGAAAATGTACCACTTCAAGATTATGATGGACCCTGACATTTTGTGGCACCTCAGACTAAAAAAAAAGGGTTTTACATTCCTATGTTTGCACCTGGGACTGTAACCAACATGGTTCAAACTTAATAGAGGTCAAATTGTGATTTTTATTACTACCCTAAAATTATGGGTAGTTTAGACCTAATAATGACTAAATTGTGAAAATTCAAAATTTTTCAAAACAAGTTTGTTTAAAATGGGTACTGTATCCGGATAGTGTTTTACGTGATAAATCAAGATTTATGTGTTTTTTTTGAACATGTGAAATGCTTTTGACACCTTAGAACTATGTGGGCCAATGTAAGTAAAAAAATTCTAATGACTTACTTAAGTGTAACTCAAAGGAGTTATTTCCACCAATCTTTTCTGATCAATTGGCAGGATGGACTATCAGGTAAAGGGATCGAGGGACAAGCCCAGATTTTTCCATAGCGGTCCTAATTTCGGTCAAATCTAGAGGGTACTCTCCCATGGAAAATACTTATTTGATCCACAGTGAATTATTCTTTTTAACACATTGAGCTACAGTTGGAATTACCAAATTTATTCCCCTTAAAAAATTATTTTGGTTGACACCAATCAACTCGTAACAAAGCCCACATTTATGCAAAAAAATAGCTTAAAAAATGTATGTTTATGTGTTGTGGTCAAAAATTGAGTTTGAGTGAGGTCCTTAGTTCCGCTGCTGTACATTCTAATGCTGACCATAGCCCATTGTTTGCCCCAATAGGACACATAACTTTTTCAAATGTTGTAATTTATTATATTTCCAAATAACATCATTTTGTGTAGGTTAATGTAGTGGTGATATTTTGACAAAATGTTTTATCATTTATTGAGAGATGTTCAAAATGTAGAAAACCCGCAAACATGCTTTATTTGTGTTTGAACTGATTTAAAAAAAAGTTTGGATCGGATGGCGATCCCAAGGACTGATACCATTCTGCAGACCATTGGTTTGAAAATACAGAAAGTATCTGAAACCTTACCACTAAGGTATATATGTATACTTACTGAAATCTAAGACGGAATTGCGGGAACACACTATGTCGATATTGTCCTTCCAAAATGTCCGAGTCAAAGCGTGGGTCCCACCAGGATCGTGGAGCTGCCCGTTCAAACGGGATAGGCAGGAACGCCCCGCAGCAGCCGGCAAGTCGACTGTTGTGGGCCAAGTATGTCTGGATGTAAGGGGCGGCGGAGAACTGGATATCCTCTTCATCGTCTACCTGCTGGCTCGGACCGCGAGAACGGGAGAAACTTACAGACGAACCTAGACGTTGCTCGTATCGACCGGACGAAGTACCGATTGTCATTTTGCAGTCATCACACTACTTTTGTTTTGAAATATTTGTCATCGTTAAAAAATATACCTATTGCTTCGGCGTTTTAAGCATTTCATATTTTAAGTTGTTTTTTTCTTTCCACAGTCTTAATATAAATTTGGCTCATAATATTTATTAATCTCTTTTATAGCATGTATACATAATCTCAGTGTATCCAATATCAGAGTGGTTTGAAATTTATCTGGAATATCATGTTCATAATTTCAAAATTTCAAAGTGTTAGGCCTAATGTACAAATTTGAACATTATAGAATCATCTTGAAAATCACATAAAAAAACATTTGTTTTGAATAACTCATATTGTGAATTTTCTAGAAACCAACAATTTTGACTTCAATTCTAATATCTTGTACAGCCATAAAACCTTGACTTGGTTGTAAGCAAATGATACCTTCCAAATGTTTAGAGTTAAAAATTGTCATGTTTTTAAGAATTTTAAAGAAAGGGATTTTGCCATGTTCCTATTTCTTCTTAATTTCAATAGAACCTGTGAGGAAAATAATATTTAAATTAAAATGAAACTTGAAATTACAAAAATAAAAAATATTAAACTTGATCAATTTAAAATTCTTAAAGTACATCTAAAAAGTTATCAAAAACTTCCAAAAATATTTCTTTACAGATTACTGTATGGTTTGTTTTTTACATTAATCCTACCCATTATTTAAACGGGCTAAAACCATAAAGACAATTGTATTTTTTATTCCCCATTATAGCAATATCAGTTAGCGGTTTTTCAAATAACGGACTTCCTATGAAAATCAAGCTCTAGGTAGATGGACTACTCTTTCATTTATATGTAATGTGATAAATGAAGATGGCCAGCTCGATTTACTTGACATCCAACACTGTTACCAGTCTGTGGTCAGTTTTTTTTATTCGATCCATATATTTTCCACCGCCGACTGGCTAGGCCTGTCATTTCTTCATACAACTTATAATCTAACTTAATACTAGGACAGGCACAACATCCAGTCCTCGCCCGTTAATTCGTCACTGGAAAGGGTAAGCCCATATTTCACCAATGATAAATTTTTCGGCCATGTTGGGAATCAAACCCGAGACCCTTATCTCAGTAGGCAGACACGTCATCGACTGAACTAAGATGTTAAATCCTTTTGGTTACTACTTCTTGCCGAATGAGACAGTTGAGATGTAAAGTGACCAGAAACGTTATTGACCCAATTTGACAATCTTGTGTGCCCAAACTAAATGTAGCCTCTAGGCGAAGTTAACAGGAAGTAGTTGAGAATTTGGGGAAATTAATTTACTAGCATTTACTTGGGTAAAATAATAATCTTACTATGGTGAAAATATATGTAGACCTATGGTAATTAATTATTAAGCCCCATCAGTATATTTGGTTTATTGTATATAATATAGAAATTTTAAAATAAATATCTTCTTAATTTAACTTTGGCATGACAGAGCCAATATTCTTGATATTAAATATTTTTTATTAAAGTTAATTTTTTCAGTTTTGTAATTCTATGAACATTTTAAAATATAAATTTTGTGAATGCCAAGTTGTATGGTTTGTTCACAATTGTCTTTTTTAAAAACTTTATCTAAAAATTTAATAAATGTACATTTAATGAATATATGAGTGGGAAAATATTTCATTTTAGTTTATTTTCAGGTTAAACCCAAAGTTTTAATCAGGTTTAATAATTCAAATAAGTTTTTTTTTTTAAATGTAATAGGCCTTAGGTAATAGGATTATCTTATTCGTCTATGCTCTACTAATTAATTCACTCATGATTCACTCATGATTCTGCATAGATAACAGTAAAAAATTATGTTTCCTACAGACCTTAACGACAGTAAACATTGTGATGTAACTGATTTGAATGACTTTTCAAAATGAACAAAAGTTTGTTTCAATGCCAAGTGAAACAATGAATGTCTTTTTTACGTTATGTATTTTTAAATCCTACTGACAGATGAACATTAGCCAATGGTCAACAAAGGGGTGTGGCGGGGAAAAGTGGTTTGAGAGTCTTGGCCAATGATTGACCATAATAATTATCGGTGGCGGATAATAAGGTATTTAAGATAGCTTATCAAACAATAGAGTTATATACAAAGATAACGTGTAAAATTTACAAAAATACGTCACAAATACTAACCTAATGAAGTAGATATCCAATCATATCTCCACGGGTATGACAAAACACTGTGATAGAAACACCGACCACAAACATTAGGGCAAAAAGCCAACACAGCGCTTAACGAATGTCCGACACATTGTCATTTATGGAACTCTGTGTACTACACATAAAGTTAGGGATCAATCTATCACAGTATTCAAAAAAACATTCCATGACTTTCACATTCACTATATTCTCTCATTATAAACTTTAAAAGTGAAAAAAACCCAAGTAAATACGATTATATTATCCCATTACTTTCGTGTGAAAAAAAATAATTAATTGTTACCAACAACAGAAAAAAATACATACCCGCTTGATTTGAAATGTATTCCGCTACGAACTTTTATATATAAAAAAACTTAAAATAAAAAATGTTTTTAGAAAAAAAGAGTAAGAGCCCTGAATTTAAACTTAACGCAGTTCTATAGTTTACTCGGAACCAAGCAACAATGATAACGAGCAATGAAGAGGGGAAGACAATGTTTTAAGACAAACGTAATTACACTAAATGCGTCGATATTTTTTACAAAATATAAAAAATTGTGTTCACGTCCCACCACAGTGAATCCTCTCATGAAAAAAAAACAAAACTTTAAACAAATTATAGAACAATGGGAAATTATCCTAAAACAACAATTATTAATGACCCAACAATAGTTTAAAACTCATTCTATTATTTACTACTTTGTTGTGTTAAAACTCGATACTGTTTGTTACTTAGAATACTTGCAGAACATAGCAGTCGTACCAACAAGATTGGATGTATTTTGTTTTGAAGTGCCCGGGTTCATTTCTTTACCGCGTGCACTCTTGATTTTACACGTTGTAGTGTCCCATAAATAAATCGAACCAAACGAATTATGGTCACTTTCCTCAAAAACAATATCCCTCATCTTGCTTACGAAGGGGGAATAGGAATATCTTTATTTTCAAGTTGAATAAAAACCATAAAAATATACAAACCTGAAATTAACATACACTCCATGTTCTTCAGAGAGAACTTACACTAACGTCCGTGAGAATTAAAAAAAAATCCGAAATTTTAGAAAATAAACATTATATTATCTTAAGAAAGATAGCTAATTCAACTGTATAGTCCACTTGCCATATGAGTGTAGGTAACTGACAGCAAAGTTACCAGATCAACTTTCATTTATCCATACGCCAAGCCGTATGATCTGTAAGACCATGTTGATTTGCTGTAACTTTTGAAAGGCAAATCTTTCACAACAAACAATTTGTTTTTAACAGAGTTTTTCTTTTAACAGTTTTTTTTACATTCGATCTGTCAGTTACCACCAACCACTCCTATGACGAATGAATGGACTCTAGATGCTCGCCACTCTGGGTTCGAATCCCAGTCAGGTGTACTGAGAGTACTCCCCCCTCCAATTGTTTTCTAGTCTCCTTCTTCGAAAATGTAGGTGCACTTCCTCAAAACACGTCAAGTCTTATGATTTGCATGTCAATTATAGTTATCATCAGATCCCTCTGAAAAATGATCAATGTCGACTGTAAAAAAATATGTTTGTATATTCAAAAAAGGCCCTTCCCATGAAAAAAAATAAAAATGAACTGTATCAAAATTACGGCTCGTTTATTTCTGACGCATGCATTCTTTCATTTTTCCAAAAGGTCTATATTTTATTAGAACGGATTATTTCACACTTCAATGTAAAGATTCCCGCTTTGGTGGCCGCATGATCTAAGGCGTTACTCTCGAAGTAGACTAGATCGTCGATGACGGGGATATCGGAGTTCGATCCTGGCCGGGTGTGTTGAGGGTATTTTTCTCTAAATGTTTTCCCCACTCTCCTTCCGCGCAAATGCGGGTACACTTCTTTTACATTAAACCTTTTTAATCCCTAACATATTAGTGTAATTAGTACATGTGCGTATAGCCTGAACAGGTACAGTAGCCCCATGGCTTGTTTGGTGCTGACTGACAGCTTTGAAAAGTTACCAGACCAAAATTATGTATCCCTACGCCGAACCACATGAGCTGCAAAAATATGTGTTTAGCAGCTGTCACTTCTGACGGTCAAAATTGAGGTATATACCTAAATGTTGACTGTCAGAAGTCAGCTGTGAGCTGTCAGTCAGCACCAAAGAAGCCATGGGGCTACTGTAGTAAGACGCAGTGCTAAGAAAAATGTTGGTTGACGGCGAACATGGTAGAGGTAGAAATAAGTAACATATTGATAAAACAGAGGTTGGATGGATGTTATTTAACCTAAAGTTTATTGTATATTGCATGGGTATTATCATTTATTTAACAACTATACTAATTTTAATACATAGCTTATAATATTTTTCAAAATATTCTAGGTTCACAAGATTGTCATTTTTACTTTAAATACTTTTGGTCCAAATTTATCAATTCAAGCTATTTTAAAATCCAAAAGTGAATATTTGTTTTTAAATAACCTGTTATGTCACGACATATATTGTTTACTTTGCAAACTTTTCACATCACACTAGAGAAATACATTAATTTATTTTGTGACACCAATTTAAAATCTGTGTGTGATAAGTTGTATAACGTTGTATTATACATTACTTAATTTTTTTTTAAACTAGCTGTTTGTTTAATAACGCGCTTGTCGTGTTGAGCTGCTCGACTGCTGAGGACGAGGAGATCGAGGTTCGAATCTCGGTCGGGTGAACTGGGAGGGTTTTTTCCTAAATGGTTTTCCACTCTCCCTCCACGCAAATGCGGGTTCACTTCCTCTAATTCAACCTTCCCAAGTCCTAATCCATTAGAGTAATTAGTACTTAAAGCGTATAACCCGAACGGGTAGTAAGACGCGGTGCTAAATATTATTATTATTATTGTTTGTTTAACTTAAGGCGGCTGCCTCGGTCGGCGAGAAAGTGTCAGTCGCTGTCAGACCACACGGCTTAAGATACAATGGTCTGTGTCGTTTTATGGAACTAATTCTCTATCCTGTCTAGACTATACTCCCTTTCAAGGTGACCTGGCGGCTCAGGAGTAAGATTTCAGACTTCTATGCTGGTGGTCCGGGGTTCAATCCTCGGTCCCGGCACAGATTTATCTGATTACCAAACCCTTCCTTCACCTCTGACAAGGCATCTTGTTAATGTGGGGAATGCCAGGGCTCCCACCGTGGTTCGGATCCCACGTTAAACTGTAGGTCCTCCATTTCATCTCACAATCACCCTACCATTACACATTAGCGTAAGGGCGTACAACCCGAACGGGTAATAATATGCGGTAATAATAATATACTCCCTTTCACCCTTCACGCACAACCACCCTTTGCCATGCCAATGAGGAGTAGGGGAAATAAAATTACGAAACTTCTTATCTCAAAGTGAAGAGGAAATCTTGCAGCTAGTTCTCAAATATCTTAACATTTTCATTTGTGAGCCTTTCAAAGAATTACTGTATTTATTAAAGGAAGGCTAAATCTAGAGCCCTTTTTAATCAAGACTAGTCTAATATCTATTTAAATATGATTAAAAAAAGTCGTTAAAAATGAGCTAATGTCACATTTTAGCACCTTTGTTTCTATTAACAAAACTTAGGGCTGTTAAGGAAACCCTGTGGAAATCTTTGAACTTTATTTTGGCGTGAACCATATTTTGAAATAACGCACCGTAGAATTAAATATTGAGTTAGAGCTGAACGTCTGCACAGACATTTCTAGCTTACCGAGGTGGCCCCTTTGAACCCTATCTAGAGTCCATATCCGTAGGTCCAAGGTCTGCAATACTTAAAGTTCGTTCACGGTAGGAGTTTACCTCTGAAAGGCCTTTTTCACTACCAGAAATCTATTATATAGTAGGATATTGGTAGGAAAAAAGACCTTTCAGAGGTAAACTCCTACCGTGAATGAAGTATAAGAAACTATATTCGCCTTTACAAAGTCCGTATCCTTAGTCACGTGATCATGCCAAACAATGAGATAGTCGTAGAGAGACCTGATCCGAGAAAACTCTTCGGAAGAAAATCGTCTACAGCAAGGAGTCAGCTGATCAATAAAATAAAATAAAACATGTTTTTGAGGAAACGTCTAGAATGTACTTGAAATGAAGTTTGTGCCATTACGGGTGATGCCAACCTTACGGACCTCGAATGAACTAGTCCTCAAAAAGTTAAAGTTGATCCAACTTCTAAGACGGAGTCCTTACGGATTTGGATTCTGTAGACAGACCATTCTGAAACTGTGATATCGATATCTTACGTACTACGGACACGTAGTCTGTGGATGGGGTTATACTATGGGAGGAACAGCTTCATGTGGTCGATCTTCCCTTAAATATGAGACAAATCTTACAACGCTGGTTCGTCAATGTTGCCAGTAGCTCCTTCTTACCCCAGCACATCTTCAACCGTAACTGAAAGTGGGGAGGTTTGGCAACAGTCTGCAGATCCCTCAGAGGTGGGCACATCTTTTTCAGAATGTTTTCTAGATTCTAATCACAATAGGTTATATGATTATGATGCAATTGTGTCTTAGCATTTATTTTTAAACGTCGATTTGACTAGCGTTCATGTGTCCGTTGGTCAATGTTGTCCCGCAGACTATGATGTGAGGGTCAGGTCTCAGTGGCTGAAAGGAGTGGTGTGAATATCAGGTCTCAGTGGCTGAAAGGAGTGGTGTGAGGATCAGGGCTCAATGGCTGAAAGGAGTGGTGTGAGGGTCAGGTCTCAGTGGCTGAAAAGGAGTGGTGTGAGGGTCAGGTCTCAGTGGCTGAAAGGAGTGATGTGAGGATCAGGTCTCAGTGGCTGAAAGGAGTGGTGTGAGGTTCAGAGCTCAGTGGCTGAAAGGAGGAATGGGAGGATCCTTCCAACGGAACTCCTCCTGGTAAGTGTAGTACGCGACCCAGTAGCAGAGGTTGAGGAGTCCGAACGACGCCGGGAACAAGATCTTGGCGACCCTGTCGATGTGCGACACGCTGTTGACGTGCCTTGCCACCGCGGCGGCCACCTCCGCCGACGGGCCCCTGCCGCCTCCGACACAGGCGCCTTTCCCCACGGCGTGCGCCGCCTCTCGCTGCCTCTGGCGCCGGTAGTTGTCGTCGCCCGCCAGACAGTAGAGCAGCTGACGCCACTTGGGCACCCTGTGCTCGGTCTGGGTCTGACGGGTGACCCGCGTCCTCTGAGGGGGCGGAGGAGGGCTGTAACTGACGGGGTCCTGAAACCGGGAAACAACCAATCCCGTCAAAAATTGCCTAACAGGAGCATTTGACAACACACCTCTGAGTTCTGAACAGGGATTCAAACTGTGAAACCTTCCCCCCACGCATGGTGATTTAGAGTCGAGGATTTCAGATCAGGTTTCTTTAGAAATTCTCGTCACTCGCATAATAAAGTGTCCGAGACTTATGAAGATTCAAGGAATAAAATATTTGAGAAATCAAGGCTTTTAGGATTCGATGGACTTAGGAGAATGGATATCGAAGGATTGAATATTGAGGACTCAAGAAATCAAGGTTTTGAGGATTTTAGGAACTAAAAATTCGATAATTCACGGAATTGAGGTTTATAGAAACCGATGTTTAGGAGGATTTGAGGATTGAAGGTTGAAAATTTGAATAATCGAGGATTGAAGATTCCAGGAACCGAAGGATTGAGGGTTTAAGTAATTTAGTGTTTATGGATTTCATGAATCGAGGGTTTGAGGATATGAGGAGTTGAGGACTCGAGGGTCTCTTCAAGTAAAAAACTAAACGTCTACCAAGTGTAAAGGCTCAGCTCACATTGTAAATGGGACAAATAAGCGAGCTTCGACGCCGGCCCGCCCTCATAGAAGGACCGTTACCGGAGTCCTGAGTCACCTCCGAGCCAACCGCCAGTCCTCCCAGGATCTCCTCAATGGGACCCTCCGCGTCCTCCCACTCCTCCTCGTCTATGGGGATCTCGCCGCTGCCAACCTGACGACGAACAAACACACCCTCATTCGACTCATCTGCCTTTTAGTAGAGAACAACTTGATAAGAATTTATAAAAAATATGATCAGGCAGCTCAATATAAAATAGTCCTCTACTGTCTATAAAATGGCGTTGAAGTTTATAATAATAATAATAATTACAGTAGTTATGATGATAATGATTCTAATGACTATGGTGATTATAATAATTATGATGCTAATTATGAATTATAACGATGATAGTGTTAATGATACTACTACTACTACTACTACTACTACTACTACTACTACTACTACTACTACTACTACTAATAATAATAATAGAGACCACGTACATTTTTAAGGAAGCTTAAATCGCTTTATTTCCTCGGTATTATTTTTTTGTTAGCACCGCTAATGTGATAGTGATGAAGAAGTTTGAATTTTGACAATGTTTACCCGCATTTTCATGAATATATAGGGAAAGACAATCTAGGAAATCCACCCTCAATACACCCAACCAAGATTCGAACACCGATATCGTTAGTCTAACCTACTGCGAGAGTAGCGCGTTAGATCATGCGAGCACCGAAGCGTGTTTTTGTTTCTTTTAATTCCCCCCTGACACCGGATGAAGGGTTGAAGTATAGGGCTGTTACCTTGGTAAAGTAGTGCACCCCTGCGAACTCCAGGAGGGTTGAAGTATAGGTCTGTTACCTTGGTAAAGTAGTGCACCCCTGCGAACTCCAGGAGGGTTGAAGTATAGGACTGTTACCTTGGTAAAGTAGTGCACCCCTGAGAACTCCAGGAGGGTTGAAGTATAGGGCTGTTACCTTGGTAAAGTAGTGCACCCCTGCGAACTCTAGAAGGGTGGCTATGCAGTAGAAGAAGCTCATCAGCAGGAACCAATCGAGAGCCGTCGCGTACCTGACCTTGGGAAGATCCGTGCGACTGTCCAGACTGATGGTTGAGAGCGTCAAGACGGTGGTGATACCTGAAATGGTATGTGGATAGGTATGAATATATTATCTTGCATATTCAAGGGCGTACATGTGAGTTTCCCAAATGGAGAGTTCCATCTGCCGTGGGTGTGGTAAACCTCCGCCCTCTACCCCCTTAATCGAGAGAAAATTTCAGGAATTTAATCTCCTGGGAGGGTATTTTAGAGTATTTGAACATAGCTCTGGGCTAATTATGAGTTTCAAAAGCCAATTTTAACAACAACAACAAAAATCATAAAATATAAATCCCAAATACACAATTTTATTTTTTTCATAAAAATTAATTTAAAAAGGTAAATATTACAAAGTGATAGAGGAGAATGCAGCCATCTTGAGGTGGGATGGAAGGGGACGCGGAAAAAAGGCCAATATTTTTGCAGTTTTTATGGTAAAACATTTTTCTTTTTGACAAAATAATAAAATATCTCTCCAGTAAAAACCTAGAGTATAATTTTCTTCACACGGTGATATCAACAGTTGTTGAATATCTAACGTGAAAATAGTATCATTAGATGAGGAACTTTTTTAAATTAACAGAAAAAGTTGTCTTTAAATTCTAGGACACCCTTGAAAGATTTTTTTTTTAATGTTGAGGTAACCATGTGAAGAAAATTAAATTCTATGTTTATACTGGATCAATATTTCGATTTATTTGGTCAGAACAAAAAAATGTTGCTATAAAAACTACAAAAAAACGCTAGCATTTCCTTTTGTCCCCAACACTCCCGCCTTATCTTGTCTGTAACCCGGCCCTGGTGACGGACCGACTGCTCCGTCGTGTGTCTTCATTATGCTCCCTGAAATGGGGTCCCCCGGCTCGAGGAGGAGGGGGGTTACGGAGGAAGGAAGGAACTTGGTATGCAAGTCACGAGACTCACACAGTCCGACTCGGTCGCTGGTCGCTTCCCTGTGGATCCAGAACGAGACCCACGACAAGACGACGATCAGGGTGCAAGGCACGTACACCTGGATCAGGAAGTAACCGGTGTGACGCTGGAGGTTGAAGTTCACTTGCAGGACGGAGAACTCACCTGGTTAGGAACAACACAGGGATATCGGTGGAATATCAGCGGCTGAGGAAATAATTCGTTCCGCCCCTTCTTACCCATAGATTTATTTTACTCCCACCCGCCTCGGTGGCGCAGTTGGCTAACGCGCTTGTCGTATTTAGCTCGACTGCTGAAGACGGGGAGATCGAGGTTCGAATCTCGGTCGGGTGAACCGGGGGTGGTTTTTCCTAAATGGTTTTCCACTCTCTCTCTCCACGCAAATGCGGGTTCACTTCCTCTAATTCAACCTTCCCAATTCCTAATCCATTAGAGTAATTAGTACTTAAAGCGTATAACCCGAACGGGTAGTAAGACGCGGTGCTAAATATTATTATTATACCCCCCTTCCATTGATCGTATCAGCTCCCCTCCCTCCCTTCACCTATATGTATTTGAGGTTTTATAGGTGCACTTTCTAAACCAACTGATTATATCAGTACACGACTAATAAACTAATAAATCTAGCACACACACAGCATCCGGCCTCCTGACCGTTAGATTTACCACTGTGGGTGACCTGGCGGTCTAGGGGTAAGGTGTCAGACTTCTATGCTGGCGGCCGGGGTTCAATCCTCGGTCCCGGCGAAGATTTATCTGATTACCAAACCCTTCCTTCACCTCTGACAAGACATCTTGTGAATGTGGAGGAATGCCAGGCCTCCACCGTGGTTCGGGTTCCACGTTAAACTGTAGGTCCTCCATTTCATCTCACAATCGCCCTACCATTACACATTAGCGTAAGTGCGTATAACCTGAACGGGTAGTAAGACGCGGTGCTAATAATAATAATAATTTATTACTGTGAAAAGGGGGAAACACAAATTTCACCAATGATAAATATTTCAGGCATACCGAGAATCAAACCCCAGACCCGAATCTCAGTAAAGGGCTGGCTAAGTATCTGGGATATTGCCAATCACGTGTTGCGCTTAGGATGAATATTTACAACACTTTTAACAGTCATACGAGTTTGGTGTTTACTGGAATGAACATGAAACTATTATATATGAATGACATCTTCATAGTATAAACTCGTAAACATAAATAAAAGTTGACATTTTCCAATTTGTAAAGTGCAAGAATTCTGATATTTCGGTTGATAAGTAAGAGGATAGATGCCCGGGAAACGAAAGGTAACTTGTATAGGAGAGTATAATGGATCTTTGTTAATCGAATGATGTCATTAATAGGGGCAGGGTAAGGTGGGAGACACAACAAAAATTGCGTTGTCATTTATATTTTCCCTTCTCCCCTGTTTGTTCGCCTATTGCCGGTCAGCTACAACCCCGCTATTAAAGGGGAGGGGGGCCTCTAATGAATGCATGGTATTACATGGTGAGAGAAAAGGTAACAGAAAATGTAAGAAAAATGCGTCACGTGGTTGATGGATGAAGGCCGATGATTTTGCAATTTTTATAGCAAAACTTTTTTTTTTAGCCAAAATAAATGAAACTTTGCTCCAGTAGAAACCTAGAGTTTGATTTTCTTCACGTGGCGATATCAACAGTTGTTGAATATCTGTCACGAGCATAGCGGCATTAGATGAGAAACTTTTTAAACGAAGAGAAAAAGTTGTCATTAAATTCCAGGACATCCTCGACAAATATTCAACAACTCTACGTTTTTACTGGAGCAATACTTTATTTATTTTGGTCAAAAAAAGTGTTTTGACATAAAAACAGCAAACATACTGCCTTTTTTTCTCGTGTTCCATACACGCCTACCCTAAGAGAGCTCATCAACTGACCTTCTCTCCTGTTGAAGGTGATGTTTCGTTGAGGACTGCCCATGAGGTCGAACTGTGAGAGCGTCAGACCACTCACAAAGTCCACACTGCTCACAGAGTTCCACTGGTACACGAGTTCCTTGGTCGTGTAAGCGTCTGGACATAGATAACATAGACAGCCCAATTTTCATAGCTAGAAGATAATCTGACAAATATAAAAGTCACTACCTCTATTGTCACGTCAAGTCATGTGATATTCAGCTGTCACAGCTGATAAATATTATAAATACCTATAGAATAACATACCGTCTGTTGTCAAGAAACGTAATCAGAATATACAGTAGCCCCGTGGCTTCTTTGGTGCTGACTGACAGCTCACAGCTGACTTCTGACAGTCAACATTCAGGTGTATACCTAAATGTTGACCGTCAGAAGTGACAGTTGCTAAATACATGTTTTTGCTAATCATATGGTTTGGCGTAGGGATACGTAATTTGGTCTGGTAACTTTTTAAAGTTGTCAGCTGTCAGTCAGCACCAAATAAGCCATGGGGCTACTGTACAAAACAAATCATTTTACCTGTTTGTTCTTTATGGGTGTGAAACATAAACTTACCTTTCACGACGAAAACAAATTAGGGGTTTTTGAAAATAAAGAGTTTACGAAAATATTAGATTCAAAAAGGGATTTTATTGGAGGAGGTTACTTAATGACGAGTTGTATACCCTGTTCTTATCGTTACACATTGTTAGGATACTCAAGTCTCGTAGATTACGGTGGGTAGGATATGCAGCACTAATGGGAGAATCTAGAACCGTGTTCAAGGTACTAGGTGGTAAAACCCAATGGGAAGAGATCATTCGGAAGACTTAGAGATAGGATGCAATGAGGTGGACTGGATGTAACTAACTCAAGATAAGGATAGGCGGAGTACTTTTGTAAATTCATCAACGAACTTTCGTATTTCTAATACCACAAAGTAATAAAGTAAAGAGTGAAAATACTTACAACTGCCAAGAATTAGAGGGCAAGATTGTCTGTCCATCGGAAAATTGCGCAGCTCCATCGGACATTTTGCTTTTATCGTCAATCTGAAAGGTGGAAATTTACTATCGTACCCAATGTGCACTTTCTAAACATAGATTTATCTCAGTACAGGACTTACAATCTCAATATAAGTTATTCTTTTTTCAGCAAGTATAATATAACACACGGTGCCCTAGCACAGAGATACTAATTAGATAACATGATAAGTTCTGTGTACGAATTGATAATACCTTCACCATCCTGATTCGAATAAGTATCCTCTTAACAAGGTATTCCCAAACCCTTTTATCCTCACTTGCACATTAAGAATAGTTATTATTATTATTAGCACCGCGTCTTACTACCCGTTCGGGTTATACGCACTTACGCTAATGTGTAATGGTAGGGTGATTGTGAGATGAAATGGAGGACCTACAGTTTAACGTGGAATCCGAACCACGGTGGAGGCCTGGCATTCCTCACATTCACAAGATGTCTTGTCAGAGGTGAAGGAAGGGTTTGGTAATCAGATAAATCTGTGCCGGGACCGAGGATTGAACCCCGGCCGCATTAAGAATAGTTGCTAAGATATTAGTGTCATAATACATATCTTCAAAACTCTTTAGTACTAAACTAAAAATAAAAAAACATTTAATTGGGAGATTTAAAAAAATTAAATATATACCACCACGTCTTACTACCCGTTCGGGTTATAGCCCTACGCCTATGTTCTAATTACACTAATGAGCTAGGGATTAAAAAGGTTTGATTTAGAGGAAGTATTTCTGCATTTGTTTGGAGGGAAAGTGGAAAAACATTTAGGAAAAGCCACCCCCGGTGCACCCGACCAGGGTCGAACCCCAAACTACCTGTCTTCGGCAGTCTAGTCCAACACGAGAGTAGCACGTTACACCATGCGGCCACCGAAGTGGGTAAATATTATTTAAAATTATACTAGATTGAATCCCAAACTTGAAGGTTTAAGACTGTTTATAATGGTAAAAATGAAATTGAAACATATTTTTTTAAGTTATATTGATAGATTTTTTTTTAGGGAGGGGGGTTATTAAGTATTTACAGTGAATAGTATTTCAAAGAAATACTCGATAATTAGTTAGTCATAAAAAAACATGCAATAAAGCCATAGTTTTGTTCAAATATTGTATGCAATCAATGTGGCCAACATATTTTATCGTGTGTACCAGACTTTATATTTATGAGCTGCGCGACAAAGCATCCGAAATACTATTCCTTTGAGTAAGATATTTTTTTATTAAACTTTAGATTTTTCTTTTATGCAATATAAATAATTCTTTTCAATCCTTGATTGGTCGTTTTTGTTGAGAAAATAAGCTAACGATAATTTAATTCATTGAAGAAAAAAAAACTGACATTTTTTTATATTAAAAAAGGACTACATATTAAAAATATTTTGAAACTCTCAAAGATATAGAATAAAATAAATAATTAGTTAATTATAAGAAACAAACGTTCCAAATGATTTAAATGAAAGTGTTGAAAAATTTAACACGGTTAAAGATTTCCCACTTCAATTTCATTCTAATTAAATCGGGCAAAATCTTTCAAATAAACTTAATTAGAAACGGTGATAATTTTGCTCTTTTTTTTGCGACTGACAAATCTGAAACTCTCCTTTTGGTATTTCGAGATGAAAATGTGTGTCGGTGTTCCCTTTTCTTTCTCTTAAAAAAAACAATAAATAAAAAATTAATCGCCAATCTAATTTTTTAACGACTTCATCAGTAGATTCGTCGTTCTATTTTTAAAGAAATGGAGAATCTTTCCTTTCCGAAGTAATAATACTTCAAATACGTGAAAGGGCTGTGGAGAACATGGGACGGGAGGTACTGAGAGAGCGGGGGGGNGGGGTAAAGATACAGTCAGGACGGTGACAAAAAAAAATTTAGTAAAATCAATCACTACGTCTTCTTAAGGTCATTCATCAATAAGAAGTACTAAGATTATTAATTTTTTAATCTATAACATTTTGACAGGGAATTTAACATAAGTGGGTACCCGGTTCGATTGACGTATGAAATAATGCGTCACTCTTGTGTTAAGATTTAGACTGCCGATGATAGGGAGATCGGGATTCAAAACCAGGTAGCGTGTACTGAGAGAGTTTTTCCAAAAGAGATTTATACTTTTTTTCCCTGTAAATGCGGGTACACTTCCTTTAAATTAAACCCTACTTAGCTCTAACTCATAAACATATTTATCATATATGTTTATAACTCGAACGGGTAGTCGGATACGGTGCTAAAAAAAAAAGGCATTGATATGTCGATGTAAATATTATTTATATATATAGCTCCGCTCCTTACTGTCCGTTCGAGTTATAGGCTTATGTACTAATTACGCTAATGATTTTATAGATTAGGAAGGTTATATTTATAGAAAGTGTACCCGAATTCGCAAAGAGGGATAGTGAAGAGCCATTTTGGAAATAAACACCCTCGGTACACCCGGATGAGACGCGAACCTCGATCTCCCCGTCATCGACAGTCTAGTCTACTCTTAGATCAGTGCGTTAGACCACGCGGCCACCGAAGCGGGTGATGAAAATATTGAATTAATATTAATGCTCAGCTCAAACAATATTTTGGATATGAAGATTAGTATTTAATGGGTTAGTCCGACACGTTAGCTCAGTCGGTAGTAGCTGATCTGCCTACTAAGCTAATGAAGGGTCCAAGGTTCGATTACCAGCATTGTCGAACATTTATCATTTGTCAAATATGGGTCTATTTTTTCACATTGATAAATCAACGTCTGGAGACAGGTTGTTGTGTCTGTCCTAGTCTTAAATTATATTATAAGGTATATCAAGCTACGACAGGCATAGCCAGCCGGTAATGGAAAAATATATGGCTTGAATAAAAAAAAACTGACCACAGACTGGTAACAGGAATGGATGTAAGGACGGACGTATTTGATAGGTGACGTGGCGATCTAGAGGTAAGGTGTCGTACTTTTGTGCTGAGGGTTCGGTGTTCAATCCTCAGTCCCGGCACACATTTATCTGATTGCAAAACCCTTCCTTCACCTCTGACAAGACATCTTGTGAATGTGGGGAATGCCAGACCTCCACCGTGGTTCGGATCCCACGTTAAACTGTAGGTCCTCCATTTCATCTCACAATCACCCTACCATTTCACATTAGCGTAAGTGCGTATAACCGGAACGGGTAGTAAGACGTGGTGCTAGTAATAATAAGTATTTAATAGGTTATGTTAGGTGAAGGTCAAGCACGTCCACGGTCACCTCATGGAGTAGAGGATGTCGCCTCTGGGGCTGATCCGGAGCAGTTTGTTGGGCACGGTGATGGTGTGGACGTAAGAGTTCTTGCCGTTGTAGAAGTAGGTGTCGGGTCTCCAGATCCTCTCCAGCATCTTGATACTCAGACTGAGGCTCTTGTTGGTGCCGGCGAAACTCAGACGGGAGTCCCTCCAGTACTGCCGGAAGTAACAGTCCATGGAGTAGTCCTGTCACACGACAACGAGCTGACGTCAGTTTCAGGAAGGCTGCATGGTCAGTTTTTGTGACGCGGGCGTGGGAAACACCCCCCCCTCCCTCTCTTAGACTCCTTCCCACCCTTTAGATGACACTTTGAATTAAGGAGCGCTCGCTCCAATAGACACGCTAGTCCAACTGTCGTGCAATATCGTACAAGGATTTACTCGCATGACAGTTGAGTTCCCCCCCCCC
>CABFOW010001683.1:0-10259 GCA_902141385.1 Timema californicum
TGTTTCTATCACCTCGTTTTTGCTTGCTAAGCGCGATTTGAGCGAAAGAATTGCTCTTCGTGCGACACAACGATGGATAAGTACGATATGTTACATGAAAGGGTCGTACCCCTTTTAGTAGACTTGTGGTAATTCTGCTTTCTGTTGGCGTGCGCTTTTTTGCTGTTATGGGCACTTTCGAAATAAAAAAAAAGCTTTAACTTAGTATATATTTTTTTATCAATTATCAAAGCTAAAATAACAATTAAAAACATCATTTCATAACAACGTATTATTGTTTCCAATTTATATATGACAACGCTGTATAAAGAGCAAAAACTGCAAGATCTATAGGCCTATATATTATTTCTCTACTCCCAAATAAATGAATAATTTAATAAAGTTTATAATCAATATCTTTAAATGTTGATTCAACTTACATACATACATACCTAATCACGCCGTTCCCATAGGGTAGGTAATAAACTGTGCATATCCCTCAGAAAACAACAGCTCCGTACTTAATCTATCTTCCCTAACTTTCTCCACACTTCTTTCTCTATCCTTGCATACTTCCTTCGCTTCAAAAACATCCATACACCGAGTCAGACATGCTCTTTTATTATTAAAACTCTTTATGTTTCTCTTTTTCATAAATTTGTCTACGACATTTAGACACGTCTTACATGGGCATAACCCTCTTCCTTTTGACCCACACACTCTACCTTCATATATTTGTTGCGTCACTCAATCCACACTCATCTCCTCAACATGCCCAAGACAAATTTGTATTCCTCTAAAAGTTAAATAACGCCATCCTTTATTCTCTATTGTGTTTTGATGATTATATTTATATATAATACTAATTTTTTAAATCTATAACTTGATAATATCTTACCCAATTCAAACATAATAAGAACCTTTTAAAAGTTCATGTTTATGAATTGAATTCTAAATATTTCTTATTTTATGTATAGCCTGTTTGAAAAATATCCCCTTACAGGAATCAAAGTCCCATAACCTGGTAGTTCTTGTTTGGGTGTCTTTTTAAGATATATTTTTGTATGAGCTATGTGCAACTTATAGATTTCGAATAAATTGACAAATTACACCTGGACATGGGAATAGAACCTGGGTTCTTTGGTTACACGCCCCATTGCTATACCACTGAGTTACCTAGGAATCGTCCCGTGTTCAGGGTCATTCTTCACTTATAGATTAAGGCAAAGTCTCTGATGGACGTGTGAATATAATCGACTATCATTTATATAATTCGATTGTGCCTTTATGCGGCAAATAGCACGGTACGATCCTTAGATAGCTCAGTGGTAAAGTATTGGCCTGATAAACCAAAGGTTCTGGGTTCGATTCCCATGTCCAGGTGACATTTTTACTGTTACTATTCGAATATGATTCGGTTTCAGCTAATTTCTGTAATTACGATCTATCATCCCTCAAGCTCCACTTTCTCAAATATTGATTCTCTTTGTGATCGAAAACCCTGGTTTTGAACATGGGCCCTTGGAAAAATGATCCCTTGAGATATAACGTGTGATTCATTTTTAGCAACGCGTCTTACTGCCCATTCGAGTTATACGCTTATTTACTGATTACACAAAGGGTTTTGAGAATTTGAAAGGTTATATTAAGAGGAAGTGTATCCACATTCGCGTGAGAGAAAGGGGTGAATTTTTTTTTTAGTAAAAACCACCCTAAATACACCTGACCAAGATTTGAACCTAAATCTCCTCATCATCGGCAGTCTACCATAGCAGGTACTATCGTATTATTATAAAAGAACATACATATAATAATTTTAAAGAAAACCCTTTATATTGTAAATTTATATCGATCTCAAAATAAAAGTATGAGAAAGCACTCGAACACCATTTTAACCAAAAGTTTAACAAACTAATAAAAAAAAGTACTTAATTAAATTAATTCATTAATATTACAAGCTCTCTAACAAAAGTTTGAATGAGCTGTACTCAATAAGCATTCAGTGTAAAATAATTTTACAGGGAAATAAGTTTGTGAATTTTTGAGCTTAATATAAAAACTAAATAAATGGAGCTCTTAGTAATAACTAGCAATATTAACGCATTGTTGGTTAAATATATTTAATAGAATAATATATAAGTATAAAAACTTATCACAAATATATTTTTTAAATAAATTGTTTTACAAGTTAAAACATTTTAAATTTCAGAGTGCTATTTGTTTTATACTAATTAATTAATGTATGCATCACACAAACGTGTATCTTAGTTTTATTGTTACTTAACAGGAAATGAGGCACAATCCGGTGTAAATAAAACCAAGTAAGAACTTTTATGTGTTCTCGGATTTAAACACTCTAGAAGCAAGGCTCAATTTTCACCTTGATTAATAGACTTGAATTAAAAGTGAGTAAAAGCGCAATTTGGTTTAGTTAAATGTGTTTTGTACATGAAATAAATAGGAGTTTTTTTCCAGCAAGTAAATCTTCCTCCTTTGGCTAACAGAGCAGTAAGAGTAGTAGGGTTGATGTAGGGAAAGGAGGGGGTGGTAAGGGGGAGCAGGGATGTAATTGGGCTGTCCGGAGTAGCGAAGGGGCATTGGGCAATGGTTAACTCTGAGGGGGTGAAAGCAGAAAGGGGGGGTAAGAGGTGAAAGTTTATGATCTCAGTCAAAGTACAAACTACAGAGTATACCTCTCTTATGCCTGGTTTACATTTAGATCAACGAAAACAACACGTTGATGAATACATTAGCTCAATAACGTTTTTTTGGATTCTAAGGGGGGTGTACACGATAGGAGTTGATTACGAAATTATATGGGTGTTTGGCGAAGCTTAGAAAGAAAGGGAGAGTCTAGAATATTTGTTTAAATATTGGGTGTATCTAGAAGATATTTAAAGAATTATTTAATAATAATAAAAAAGGCTTTTTTTAATAATTAAAGCCAGTTTATTTACATAGCTCAAGACATACTTGTACAAAAATTTAATAAAATATATGCCCCATAAAATACTTCCTATTTAAGTTAAATGTATTAATTTTATCAAAGAATGTGTGTGGGTACAAATAATATTTTGTATTTATTCATTAAAATTGGAGTGGGTACACTGTTACCCGGTTGCTGTGCCATTATATTTATGTGTGAGTGTGTGTGTGTGTGTATGAGTTCGTGTGCGTTCGATCACCTTTCCCGAAGGCATAAGAACCCATTTCCACGAACGTGTATATAGCAGAGCTGCTTGACGATACCTTGTTTTAAATGGTCGTGTGTCCCACGAGCGTGTGCGGTCGAGTTATCAGTACTGCTGCCGCGCACAGTCGCTCGTCCTCACGACTAGCCGCGGCGTTTCCTAGCAGCGCTGCCAGTGTAGAAACATTCAATTAAATGGTCTTGTTCTCGCGAGAGGCAGCAAAACGCGTGACTCTTTCAAAACAAGAACCACGTGTTGTTGTGCTATAGGCTAGTAATTACAGTATTATTTATTAATTACTATAATAAAATGTCATCCCGAAAATCCTTTGAGAGCTTAGATGTAGAAATTTGTATTAATCAGATAGAGATGTTACCAGCCGTTTGGGATTAAAAGTCATCCGAACACACCAATAAGCAAGGGAAAAAAACAAGATCATGGGGAATCATTGTGCAGACGGCTTATTACCAATTCAGGTATTACGTAAATACTTTAGGGGAAAGGGAAGGTCCTAACCATTCTTAAGTAATACAGAGAGAGAGAGAGAGAGACAGGAAAGAATGGGGGAGGGTGAATCGCGAGTAATTACAAAAAAATTATATACATTTTTAAATTTTACCAGTTTAATACAATAAATTTGGATTTAATGTACAACAATGTTTATTGCGAATTACTATGAATTATTTCGTACCATTAATTTACAAGCCTCGTTAATAACTACCAGAAATTTATAGAATGCGTTAAAAAATTCATATGTATTCCTGTTAGAGGGGGTGTCCAAAAATGGCCGAAAATATGATTTTATTACTGAAATTTTAGAATAAAACATAAGTTTAATATTTTTAGTACGACAACAGCTTTGCTAAAACGTTAGCAACGCCGCCAAATACACTCGTGTAAATAGTCTCTTAGTTCGACTGTGTGTGGCTTAATTTTTAATATAGATTTATTTGTCGACCAAAGAATCGTTCGTTCTTATCTGTGAATCATTGTTTCATTTTTTAATTAAGGTATTTTAACACAAAAGTGTTAATTAATTTATATAACGAGTAAAGGATGAGAAAGATAATGAAAAGAAACAAAAGCTCACCCCCTCCCCTTCACATAGCGGAGTTATACTAAACTAAGACCAACTTCCGGTATCGAAATCAAGTACACATTGTTAAGGTTGCATGGTCTAGGTTGTTGGACTCGCATGCCACTTTAGCTTCAGAGGTTAAAAGGATGGGTTTTGAATAACATCTGAATTTACTTGTGGTGGGGGGGGGGGGGGGGAGAATTTTTCAAATTGTGGTTTTTCAATCCCTTCTCCATTCCAATGTGAGTAGATTTATTTTAAAATAACTGAACTAGTCTTGGTCTATTAACCAACAAATTAAGAATATTTATGTTAGTGTAAGAATTGTGCAGCCATTAATTTTGTTTATTCACTTAAAATGTTCAAACGTCCCTTATTCCTTTATTAGAAAATAAAACAGTTTAAGTATGTCCTCACTTTGATGATGCTAGAATCCATATAAAGTAAATTATTGGATAAAGAATAAGTCAAGAAATCTTTTGAAAAGTTGGTTCAATTCACTCTCCTAATCCTGTCTTGAGATAGTTATATCCAGTCCACCTCATTACACCATATTTCAACCTTGAGATAGTTATATCCAGTCCACCTCATTACACCCTATTTCAACCTTGAGATAGTTTTATCCAGTTCACCTTATTACACCCTATTTCAACCTTGAGATAGTTATATCCAGTTCACCTCATTACACCCTATTTCAACCTTGAGATAGTTATATCCAGTTCACCTCATTACACCCTATTTCCACCTTGAGATAGTTATATCCAGTTCACCTCATTACACCCTATTTATTTCAGGTTCATTCTAATGCTATTCTCCCATCTGCGTCTAGGACTTCCCAATGGATTTGCCAGTGAGTAACATGAACAATTTTCTAGATTCTCCCATTATCGCTACAAGTCTTGCCCACCATAATCTGCGATATTTGATTATACTAACAATGTCCTCTGATGATTATTGGGTATATAGCTCATCATAATACAACCTCCTCCACTCTCCATTATATTAAGACATTTTTGTTTCAATCAACTTCGTGAGCACTTGGTTTTCGAACACCCTAAATTTCATGTTTCACAAGAACATCAATAACAACCGATTAAATTACTTTTTTTTTAGATTTTTAGTGTATAGTATATTGGATTAATCTAGTTTAATTTTATACTTAAAGTAATAGAAATAGTTTTTTGAATGTTGGTCATAGTAATAATGACAGTAGAACACGAACTTTTCAAAAGGAGAAGAAATCCTGATCAACTGCCCATTTAAAATGGAATATCAAGCAATATCTTATTTATTTGACCCCAAAAAGGTTTTGTTGTTATAAATACTGAAAAAATATTGATCCTAAGGAGTCCACCTCAGTCAGCGAGAAATTGCAATGAAGACATTCAACCTTAACATAATATTTAATTTTAAGATGAGTTATTTTAAAATATGGTTCCCGTCAAAATAAAGTCGAAAGATTCCTAAAGGGATATTTATCCTTAACAACTCAATATTTTTAATTTTATTAATAGAAAAAAAATGTGTGAAAATATAAAATTGGTTGATTTTCAATTAATTTTTAAGCATATGTGTGGAGTTATGAGACTAGTCATGATGAAGAAGTGCTCTATATTTAGCTTTTCTCAATGAAATACCATAATTTCTTGATAAGCTTACAATAGAACATTTTAATATACTTGAGAACTAACAGCGAGCTTTCCTCTTTACCTTGATAAAAGAAGTTTCGTAGGTTTATTCCCCTATTTCTTATAGACATGACAAAGGGTGGTTGTAGGTGAAGGGCGATAGTGAGTATAATTTTAGACATAATAGAGAAGTACAGTAGCCCCATGGCTTCTTTGGTGCTGACTGACAGCTCACAGCTGACAGTTGAAAACTTTAAAAAGTCACCAGACCAAATTACGTATCCCTAGGCTGAACTATATGATCTGAAAAAAAAATGTTTTTAGCATCTGGCACTTTTTTACAGTCAAAATTTAGGTATATACCTAAATGTTTGACTGTCAGAAGTCTGCTGTGAGCTGTCAGTCAGCACCAAAGAAGCCATGGGGCTACTGTAGTTCCAGTAAATGACACAGATCATTGTATTTTAAACCACGTGGCCTGACAGCGATTGATAATTTCTCGCTAAACGACGCCGGCGCCTTAACTCGGAGTTCCCTTCCCTACCATGTCAAGGAGATGATTGATTGTATTTTTTTGTGACGCAATTTTCTTGATGGTACAGATCGGAGTTACAACTTTTTTTTTAAATCTTAGATTATAGGGTCAAAATAAAACGGCCAAAGAAAATTATGTACATAAAATATGTAGGAAAAAAGACTGCAAGGGACGCCAAGAAAGAGATGGAAGTAGCAGATAACAGAAAGTGTGCAAGTGAGAGGAGGAGAAGAAGGGTGGAAGGATAGAGGAAGATGTGTGGATTTTACTAAATTGACTTTGCCACAGACTAAAAACAGATGATGATGATGATGATGATGATGATGATGACGATGTTGTTGATGAACTAAACCGATCTTGTATTGGATTACAGTAATTTGGAATAGCGGCAGATAGAATACGTTTCTTGGAAATAAAGGCACCCAGCTAGAGAATAAAGTTTTCTGCAGTAGACGCTTACGGCCTACCAAGGGGAAGCAAATGTATTAAGGAAGCTATCACCTAAGATTATTACTAGCACCATATCTTACTACCCGTTCGGGTTATACCCACTTACGCTAATGTATGTAATGGTAGGGTGATTGTGAGATGAAATGGAGGACCTACAGTTTAACGTGGAATCCGAACCACAGTGGAGGCCTGGCATTCCCCACATTCACAAGATATCTTGTCAGAGGTGAAGGAAGGGTTTGGTAATCAGATAAATCTGTGCCGGGACCGAGGATTGAACCCCGGACCCCCAGCATAGAAGTCCTACACCTTACCCCTAGACAAGCAAGTCACCCAGCACCTAAGAGCCTAATACATATATACATATAGCCATCATACAAACAGCTAAATATATCTTCTCTCGTGGTATACTGACAGGCCTGCTGAACAGTGGGAGATCGGATTCGAGTCCCGGTCGGGTATACTGAGGGTTGTTTTACCCAAATGGTTTCCCAATCTCCTTCCACACAAATACAGGTAGATTACCTCTAAAATACTTCTTTCCCTATTAGAGTAGTTTAATATTGTGTGTGTACAACCCGACCAGGGTAGTAAGACGTGATAGAAGAAAATGTGTTGGAGAAGATTAGGTAAGGTTGGAGAGATATTTATTCTTTTCATCAGTCTCTAAACTGGTTTGATGCCATCTTCCATTTTTTTCCTATCCTGTGCCAATCTCTTCATTACTATTATTATTATTATTATCACCACGTCTTACTACCCGTTCGGGTTATACGCACTTAAGCTAATGTGTAATGGTAGGGTGATTACCACGGTGGAGGCCTGGCATTCCCCACATTCACAAGATGTCTTGTCAGAGGTGAAGGAAAGGTTAGGTAATCAGATAAATCTATGCCGGAACCAAGGATTGAACCCCGGCCGTCCAGCATAGAAGTCTGACACCTTACCCCTAGACCGCCAGGTCACCAATCTCTTCATCTCTACATAGTCCTACCTATTACAGCTCTCATCCTGAATTGTCTGCTTCATATACTATAATCTTTGTCTTTCACTGCAATTTATCCTTTCCAATATAATTTATAATAATAAATTAACCAATCCTGTGTATGCCTCAAAATATACCCACCATGAATCTCTCTCTCTCTTTTTAAAAGAATTTCTCCCATTTCTAGAATCTGATCATTTGGCACTTTATCAGTCCAACTAATATTTAACACCCTTCTGTAGCACCCATATTTCAAATGATCCTATTTTACTCCCTTCTGGTAAATACTAAATAAATACAAACAAACCACGTCAATCGGAGAGGAACATCTTCCTTTATAAAAAATGTCAGCTCATTAAATCCCATGGTAGGGGTATGTATAATAATATTGAAGTATTAATACATCTTATCGACAGTAGATCCAACTTTAGTGACGGAATCAACCACCAAGCGCTGTAGTTGATACGTGATTAGAGAACTGGGATCGTTCTTATTGATCTATTGTAGCATATTGATTGAGGTTTTTGGTTTTTATCATCTTTGGGAGATTCTGAAAAATTGAAAAATGACACCTGGACACGGGAATCGAACCCGGGACTTTTGGCTTAGTACACCAATGCTCTGACCACTGAGCTATCCAGGAATCGTCCCGTGTCTAGGATCATTCTTCACTCATATTTTAAGGCAGAGTCTATGATAGACGTGCGGAAATCATCGGCTACTGGATAGCTCAGTGGTTAGAGTATTGGCATATTAAGCCAAAGGTCCCGGGTTTGATTCCCGTGTCCAGGTGTCATTTTTCAATTTTCAGAATATGATTATCTTGATGGAGAATTCCACAATAAAAAGCATAAATAATAGATTCGGGTATTTGATTCTTATCTTTAGGAGAATTTAAACTTAGTCTATTTCTATTGCATTTGTTATAATTTAATTAGTTAATTTCTTACATGAAAAAAAATAATTAAAAATTGTACAAAATTTAAAGATTTCCACCCCAAATTTTCCATTCGGATGGAGTTTACCAAAGCGCCGTGAGATGTCGCAAAACGCAACTTGACACACGTCTCTACTAGGCGGGTTGCAGGGAAGCACGGGGAAATATCTAGACTTGATCCGAGTTGAGTTTACAAAGGAGAGTCAATCTTAATTTGTTTAATTAACGGGAACTTTATAAGCGGGTAATCCAATAGGTATGCACTTATAAAATAAATATACCTAATATAGCAGCTAATGAGTCCTAAATATTTATAACAAGGTTTTGGTATTTATCAATTAATGAAGAAAGATTATAAATTATTTGTGGTAGCCGCCTCGCATCGAATTAGGTTCCTCGATGTTCATTTTTAACCTCTTAGACACTATACTATAGGTACGGTCCAATCTTCATACAGTGAAAACATATTCTATGTTGCCAAAATTAATAAGATTTCACTATAATGTTAGTGATTTTTTTATAGATATTAATAATATCTATTAAATGCCAAACCTGTAATACGTATGAATACAGGTACGTGAAAGAAAATTTAGTAGTTTTTTGTAGCTCTCAGGTAAGTGTGTTCCTTTGAAAATTGTACTTTAATATCATTATATTATCGCAAAGGAAAATTTAACTATTTTAAACTACATACATACATAATCACGCCATTCCCTTACGGGGTAGGCAAGAAACTGTGCATACATCTAAAAAAAAAAACTCCGTAATTAATACATCCTCACTAACTTTCTCTTCACTTCCCTATCCTTGCATACTCCTTTCTCTTCAACAACATCCATACACCGAGTCCATACATGCTCTGTTATTCTTTAAACTTTTAATATTTCTCTTTTGAACACATTCATCTATAATATTTAGCCACGTCTTACATGGGCATACCTCTTCTTTTCGATCCACACACACTCTACCTTCATATATTTGCTTCGTCCCTCAATCAACACTCATCCTCTCAAGATACCCAAACCAACGCAAGACGCCTTTTCCACATTTACCTTTTGGATTCCGTTTCAAACCGCACTCCTTCAGAGCCTGATTCATAACTCTCCATCCATATGAGTTTTTCCACATATGTATTGTTTTATTAATTAATAATTAGTTAAATATGAAAACCGGAAAATAATTACTTTCCACTACCATTTTGTTTGAATTATTGGCATTTATTATAGTTTAAAACTATGAGTATTTTAATGAATTAAATAGTAAGTTTGAAGGAAGGTAGTGTGTAGTCCAATCTAAATATTAAATTTACCTCTTATGTTTGTGAACCTACCTTAGTTTTTTGAATTGCTACCACCCTCTAGCAAATCGGTAGGAAACAAAGTCGTAACTAGCGAGTATTACTTCTAAAATAGAACTCATTTAGGGGCCACCATGTAAATCTTGTGTTAAAGGTAGTTAGGTTCAGGGTACCCCACC
>CABFOW010001683.1:10814-23572 GCA_902141385.1 Timema californicum
TTTTTAAGGCCTAGAAAGGGAACGGAAATGGCTTCAGAAAGCAGAGAACTAATCAAACTTTGATAGTCCTAACGGCTCTGCGAGATGGAAAGAGGTGGAAAAAAGGGGGAGAGGGTGGGGTTGGGAGAGGTAGGAGGAAGACGTGTCCAATCTTCACACATTTCTCTAACTAACAGTACAGGAAATGAACAAAACCAAACAGAAAAGAAAAAAAATAAGAAGAGAAAAGGGAATGAGAGAAAGAAAGCAGTATGGATGAAAATGGTTTACGAGTTTTCGGAATGCTGTGCAGAGTAATTGGTTGGCTTAATCCCTTTACCGCCAAAGGCTGGAGGGAAGAATTAGAGTCGGCGCGAAAACAATGAATTAATGGAGCTACCTTGCATTTTAAATTGGAAAATGTGATTCTAAATATTGCGTGACAGACTTGAATCCCTCACAACTCTTTGAGAGGTAAAAGTATCGACACTACAAGTTGATTTTCTTAGCACTCCGTCATACTACCCGTTCAGCTTGTACGCTTATGTACTAATTGCACTAATGGTTCAAGGGATTAGGGAGATAATTTATAAGAAGTGTACCTGCATTTGCTTGGAGAGAGAATGGGGAAAGATACATTTCTCCTAAGATTCTACTTTCCTCATACTTATTTCGTAGGCGTGATTAAATGAATGTGATGTGGTGGGGGAAAAAATAATCAAAATTAATCAATTTAATTGGGGAAATAAAACATAGTTACGGGAATCGAACAAAGAACCTTTTACTTAGCACGTCAAATATTCCAACATCTGAGATATTCAGGAATCTTCCCGTGTTTAAGGGTAGCTCTTCACTAATAGTTTAAGGCGAGGGTCTTATGATAGACGTCTTGATTCATCAGCTACTTGAGCTACCGTTACAATATAATTACTTAAGGACGTAGCCTACTTGTGACGTCACGGCTGGTCGTGATAGTAGTTCCCATTTTAATGAATTTGTGTTTTACTCAGTGAGTTTTAAATATATATCGTTGAAACAAAAAGCATACGTTCTTAAATGAAAGCGCTCCCTTTATGCGAGTTCAGGATTCTAATTCTCCTTGAAAACTTGGCGTGACGTTGTGCTCAACTTTTATCACCTAAAGTCTGAAAATGGACAGAGCCAAGGTTAAGCTTTTTTTAAAAAAAATATTGGGTAGAGGGAGTCGCGTGGAAAATTTTACCTGCAAAGTGTAGCGTGGTCTCCAAACGTTTGGGAACCCCTGCACTGCTCAATATATATGTTTTTCTGTGACTTACAAAGCATTTTACATTTTTACGCCATTTTTCTTTCAAAGGTTTAATAAAAACAAATGTGATTTCTCCCCATCAGTGTTAATTTCATTTCAACATAAGCTTTCTAAAGGTTATTATTAGCACCGCGTCTTACAACCCGTTCGGGTTATACGCACTTACGCTAATGTGTAATGGTAGGGTGATTGTGATATGAAATGAAGGACCTACAGTTTAACGTGGAATCCGAACCACGGTGGAGGCCTGATATTCCCCACATTCACAAGATGTCTTGTCAGAGGTGAAGGAAGGGTTTGGTAACCAGATAAATCTGTGCCGGGACCGAGGATTGAACCCCGGCCACCAGCACAGAAGTCTGACACCTTACCCCTAGACCACCAGGTCACCTCTCTTTCTAAAGGTCTCAGAGCAGAGTCTAGATCGTCGATGTAAGGGGAAATGCAGGGATACAGTAAGAATGTGTGTGTGTGAATTAAAGTTATCATTATATATAAACATTATTTAATCTATATAGTTACTAAATATTATCAGCATTGTTTATTTTCTTTTAATTTTTGCTATCTCCCCCATGTTTAAATATATTCTGAGTAGCATAATGGCATGTGAAAGTGTGTTGAATGAGTGTGTGCCTTAATGTTTCTTTTTTTTTCCTCGCTCTCTCCTTTATTAGTTCTTCTTTACTCATTTATTTTATTTTAATATGTTCATAAATGTACAATTATGTGTGTGGGTAAAATTTTATTATTATTATTTTTAATATGATTGTACAGATATTATAAACTAGTTCTTAGCACATCGGTATTAAATGTATGTTCTTTATTATTAAGAGAGATAGTGTGTAATGAGATAGACTGGATGGAATTAGCTCAAGATAGGGATAGGTGGCGTACTTTTCGTGAGTGCGGTAATGAACTTTCGAGTTCCTATTGCCATGGAGTAAATAATTAAGTAAATGTAAAGAGAAGAGGCGCGGGCCTTCACTTTGCCCAAATAAAGTCAATATTATTATTATTATTATTATTAATTTAATAAAATATGTAGATTGGAAAGAGACCAAACTAATAGGATTGGCCACAGGGTCGAGGGGGTGTATTTCCAGCCGATGGGCTGGGGAATTACGAGGGATAGTGCCATACGGCTTATAAAAGTTGTTTTAAAAACTGAGATTATTTCGGTTGGCTCTGTCATGGTAAGATCCTAAAAAGACACACTGCTAAAAAAATCTTTAAATAAATAACTTTTACTCACTATATCAATTTTTTATTTCTGACAAAATTTGGATATTGATGACTAATGGCACGTAAGGCAAACCAATATTTCAACTTCAGCCATTTTTTGATATAATATATATGGTTAAAATTTTTAATTGGGTTTTTCTGCAGAGGATGTATAGTAACAAAGAGATTTTACTGGACTTTAAATATGTTCTTAGCTTATAATCTAGACTAATGTTATCTTAGCACCGAGACGTAAAGACGTTACCCACTATGGTGTGAGAAAGATAGGATATTTAACAAATAGTGCGATGGAATACAGGATATTTATCAAAGGATGCCATGATATAGAGGAGATCTATCAAATAGTGCCGTGGAAAACAGGATATGTATCAAAGGATGCCATGATATAGAGGAGATGTATCAAATAGTGCCGTGGAATACAGGATATGTATCAAAGGATGCCATGATATAGAGGAGATGTATCAAATAGTGCCGTGAAAAACAGGAGATGTATCAAAGGATGCCATGATATAGAGGAGATGTATCAAATAGTGGCGTGGAATACAGGAGATGTATCAAAGGATGCCATTATATAGAGGAGATGTAACAAATAGTGCCGTGAAAAACAGGATATGTATCATAGGATGCCATGATATAGAGGAGATGTATCAAATAGTGCCGTGGAATACAGGATATGTATCAAAGGATGCCATTATATAGAGGAGATGTATCAAAGGATGCCATGATATACAGGAGATGTATCAAAGGATGCCATAATATAGAGATGTATCAAATAGTGCCGTGGAATACAGGAGATGTATCAAAGGATACCAAGATATACAGGAGATGTATCAAAGGATGCCATTATATAGAGGAGATGTATCAAAGGATACCATTATATAGAGGAGATGTATCAAAGGATGCCATTATATAGAGGAGATGTATCAAAGGATGCCATGATATACAGGAGATGTATCAAATAGTGCCGTGGAATACAGGAGATGTATCAAAGGATGCCAAGATATACAGGAGATGTATCAAAGAATACCAAGATATACTGGAGATGTATCAAATTGTGCCACGAATTACAGGAGATGGGTGACCTGGCGGTCTAGGGGTAAGGTGTCAGACTTCTATAATGGCGGCCGGGGTTCAATCCTCGGTCCCGGCAAAGATTTATCTGATTAGCAAGCCCTTCCTTCACCTCTGACAAGACATCTTGTGAATGTGAGGAATGCTGGGCCTCCACCATGGTTCGGATTCCAAGTTAAACTGTAGGTCCTTGATTTCATCTCACAATCATCCTACCATTTCACATTAGCATAAGTGCGTATAACCCGAACGGATAGTAAGACGCGGTGCTAATAATAATAATAATAATAATAATAATACAGGAGATATATCAAAGGATGTCAAGATATACAGATGATGTTTCAAAGGATGCCAAGATATACAAGAGATGTTTCAAAGAATGTTTCCCTTTATAAACACGGTTCTAGATCAAACGCCGTTTTGAGTTTCCAGAAAATGCATCCTCTCTGCCATGTCCCCGTATGATATGATATTTGAATTAATGATAACCAGTATTAAGTAGGGTATTTGAGTGTACAAATTTAAAAAAACTGAGATGAATAAAATACTTAGAATTATAAACTAATGATAAACTTATCGACTAAATGAGTAAAATACTCCCTAAATCAACTTCCGTCCCAAAGCACCTAGGTGAAAACTGCGTCAGGGGTGATCTGCATCTCATTAACGACCAAGTAAAGCGCACAAAGCCTTAAGATTCAGTTTGAACGCGGACAAAGATTCCTTTCATTGGACGATATTTTTTAACGAGGAGCTACTTAATGGCTTTGCCTCGGATTACTCGAAGGCCCAATGCCTGTGCTAATGGTAATCGTTTTAACTGGTGCAGACGACGTTGTTATTCCTTCTTCAAGATTACAGAATAAAGCGTTAGAGACAGATTGCTGGGAGGTAGAAAGGAAAAATGTGAAAGGGATGGGTGTAAGAGGAAGATCGTGCTTTCTCTTCTCTTTTTTTATTTTATTTTGTATTTTTGCTCGGCTTTTTGACCTTTTACTGCGAGGTCAGACGAGATTGGTTCTGCAAAGTGGAAGATCTCTTGTAAATTTTATCAAGGTTTTTTTTTGTTTTGTTTGGGGGAAGCCATGGGGCAGATGGTAGTGAAGAGTAGTCTATCCATCTCTTGTCGAAACCCATAGAGCTTCCCCAAGGGTTGATGGAGGAAAATGGTTGGTCGACGACGTCCTACTTTTTTTTTTAATTAATAATCTCTTGGTCTTTTGAACGAGTGAATGTAACAACAGATGGATTTTTCTAAGTCTTGGTTGAAAAGGGGTATTTATATAATACGGATTGTAGGTGGGATTGTTCTGTATAATGTTATTTGTGGATATAGGATTATATTTATGTTTAAAGTAAACCAAAATGCAACCAATATTTTTTTATTAAATTCCAGTGAATTTATTAATTATGTAATTTTAATAATCTGGTTCTCTAATGTTTAAACATTTGAAAAATGCAGTGTGTATTATAATCATTATATTTTATAGTTTAACATATGTGTGGGTATAAATGTAATGCTTTTATGTATATAAATTTAATGCATAATTATATATAAATAATATTTAGCACCGCGTCTTACTACCCGTTCGGGTTATACGCTTAATTATATATAAACACAGGGTGTATATTATTAATTGGTATCATATATTCTAAGGCCATATTTCCATCCACCAAAAAAATTTAAAAAAAATCAATTTAAATATGGGCCAATAAACGCTTAGGCTTAACATTATTAAGGGTTTTCTTCAAAGATTTGTTGATCGTGGGGTATCCATTGAGGGCGATCACCATATTTGAAACCAATGAATTTTTAAATGTGTGGACATTTAAAGTCCATTGTTCACACAACTCCTGTGCCTCATGCTGACATTTAAAGTCCATTGTTCACGCAACTCCTGTACCTCAGGTTGACATTTAAAGTCCATTGTTCACGCAACTCCTGTACCTCAGGTTGACATTTAAAGCCCCATTGTTCACGCAACTCCTGTAAACTCATGCTGACATTTAAAGCCCCATTGTTCACGTAACTCCTGTGCCTCATGTTGACATTTAAAGCCCCATTGTTCACGCAACTTCTGTGCCTCATGTTCACATTTAACGCCACATTGTTCACGCAACTTCTGTGCCTCATGTTGACATTTAAAGCCCCATTGTTCACGCAACTCCTGTGCCTCATGTTCACATTTAAAGCCCCATTGTTCACGCAACTCCTGTGCCTCATGTTGACATTTAAAGTCCCATTATTCACGCAACTCCTATGCCTCATGTTCACATTTAAAGCCCCATTGTTCACGCAACTCCTGTGCCTCATGTTGACATTTAAAGCCCCATTGTTCACGCAACTCCTGTGCCTCATGTTGACATTTTAAGAGAACGTATCGTAAATGGGCTTGAGAAAATACGTAATAACTCAGATTTACTCAACATAATACGACCATGGAATGCAGACTCGGAGAGTACATTGAAGCAGGGTATCATTTTGAGCAATTTTTGTTACAAAATGTTCTGTATTTGTTTGTTACTGTTAAACTTTTAATTATCTGATTGAATTACTTCTTCTGTTGGATTTCTTATTTAATTGAATTGTAAAATTCCTCTTACCTCAGAAATCAATCGTTTCTAGATCCATGTTTATATGAACTTTTATTAATGTTTGGTGGATGGGACTACGCCCCTAGAATATTTGACACCAACTAAAATACACACTGTATGTATGTGGGTATGTATATATATATATATATCAATTATTTTAATTTATATAGTGTTACAAAACTTATAATATTTTACTAAATTTTTGAAAGATATTCGTTTATTAAGGGTGTTTTTTTTAAATCCAAAATTTGGATGTCAAAAAATACCCCGAATAAATGAACATTTAAGATGATGATATGTTGAAGATCTAAAAATTTTAAGGATTTGTTATTTCAGAAGCGTTAAAAAATACTAAGCCGAAATGAAATAAAACCATTTTAAATTGTTCCGAAACTTGTGAAACGAAAAGCATTTAGGTCCGTGAAATTTTCGCAGGCGTGAAGTTATTTTTGCAAATGAAACAGATTTCCCAAATAACCGAGGTAGAATAAAGAAAAAAAAGGGGGTGGCGTCCACCAGGAAGAAGACGGGAGGTAGAAAGAAGATAAGACAAAGGAGGGGGAGGAGTTGACGGATTGTGGATTTCGTGGGTAGGAATGTTGGGTAGAACCATTGCGGAAGGATATGTAGGTTAATGACTTCACAACACATCTCTACCGCGTTCCAAGACTACGATTACAAAACATGCCATCTCAAACAAACCATCGGAAATGTTATTGCAAATTTTCTCCTTCCGCTTGCTATCCGTAATGTCAGTTTCACATTGTAAACTTGTGCGAAGTAACGAAAATAACCCATTTGTGTTATAGTCTTGTCACACACACACACACAAATTAACTACGCTATTAAAATGGTTTATGGTTAAGAGAAAATTAAACAAACTGTGAAAGAAAAAGTTTTATTTATATTTCCTAGTCACAAAGTAAGCCAACATAAAGAGAAATGCATTCAGAGAAATATATATACAAAGAGAAGAAATTAAGTTTTCTCTTGGAAAAATGTTTGAAAGTATTTGACCAATTTTGTCCTATTATTTACTTAGATCAGAAATTGGTGTGTAAAATTATGTAATTGCTGTTAGCTTAAAAATTAATTTTACAAATTGTTTCAGCTCTTCAAGTTTTACAAAACCTATGATTGAGATATTTTAAATAACACGAATTTTTATATCAAGAAAATATAAAGTAAATAAATTCGGTTTGCATAAACTTAGATATTTAAAATAATAAATATGATAGAATTTATAAAATGGAAAAGTAACAAACTAAGATATATCTACCCACTTCAGTGGTCGATCATTCTAAGGTGTTAATCCTGCTAATTACGATAATGTGCTAGAGGTGAGGGAGTTTGAATTCAGAAGAGGTATGACCGCATTTGCTTGGAGAGATAGAGAGAGTGAAACAATTTAGAGAAATCTTCCCTCAGTACACCCGACTGGGATACTAACTCTGATCTTACCGTCATTAAAAGTCCTATCGCGAGAACGACACCTTAGACCATTCGACCACCGAAGCGGGTATACACCTGTGTTGACTTAAATTTAGACTTACTGTAGATGACTCGTTCGAGTTCTGGTCAGGTGTACTGAGGGTGTATGTACCTAAATGGTTTTACACCCTCCCTCCATGCAAATGCAGGTACATTTTGTGTCTAAGTTTAACCTTTATCATCTCTAACACATTACTGTAATTAGTTCATATACGTATAACCAGTAAAGGCTTAATAAGATGTGGGGACAAATATATCGGTATATTTATTCTTTCTCTGTACGCCAGTAAAGCAAAGCATTCATACCCTTAGTTTCCTTAGAGGATGTTGGTTTCCAGGTGCTAATGTCTGCCTTACTCTAGTGTAGTCGTAACAAACATACCTAAGAGTGTTAATTCTCATATATATATGGTGTACCGATGCGTACACCGATAAATCTTAATTGGAAGAGTATTAGTGCATCGGCAATTAATCGTAATCGCTGATTATTATGTCAATTAAACGTGATTTTAAAAGTAAAATTTTCTAGGTATGAGTTTTAGTGATAAAAATCTCAACAACAAAAACACTTACACACACACACACACACACACACACACACACACACACACACTGCATCTGGGCTGTGGGTCTATGCAAAGATTACATCACCAGATAAAGAAATATAAGTTCATATCGGTGATAAAACTAACAATCTAGTTCCGACTTTCGCCCGTTATGTATAAAATATATTTTTATTTATTACATTAACTGCTATCATTCTCTTAAGTATATTTCTCAATAATTATTAATAAATAATCGATAGTCGGGATTAATTGGTGTAAATAATCGTAGCATTATCAATTATTTTAAACGACCGTTAATCGGTTTTACTATATATAGTTTGTTGGAAGATTAGCTAGTACTAATGTACCGTTGCCCAGGAGACGGCCGAATGTACTAATCGTACATCCTTTCCGTAGAGGCTCTTTCCATGTCCAGATGAGATGCGGTGATGATATTGATTATGAGGGTGTGGAACCAGTGGAGACACTTAAACCTAGCTTAAACTTAACTAACCAAGTCCTGGAGAGCTTTGGGATCATTCCCCTTTCGGGAAAATGACCATGGCACCAGATGGGAATCGAACCCGGGACCCTTAGACTCATAGCCAGGTGCACTGACCACTACACCACGAAGCCGGTTACTTATCATGAAATTAATAACCGAACTCAATTATAGCAGTATTTTCTCTCTTTTTTATTTTTTTAGCATCGAGTTTTACTACCCGTTCGGGTTGTACGCTGATGTACTAACAATTTCAATAGTTTAAGGTATTAGGAAGGCTATGTTTAGAGAAGATGTACCCACATTTGCGTGGAGGGAAAGTGGAAAACTTTTTTTTTTTTTCAAATAAACTAAGTACGCCCGGCTGAGATTAGAACCTTGATCCCTCTGTCATCAGCAGTCATAGTCTACTACGAGTGTAGCACCTTAGACCATGCGGCCACCTAAGTGGCTTAAAGCAGTGTTATAATTATTATGTTTGTATATCAAAGTTAATTGCACCTTAGACCCTGTAATCGGCTGGCAAACGTTTTAAATACCCAGTAAAGGTTTCAGCTACATAGAATTGCTACTCTATCACAGAAGTCAGTTGTTATGTCTTATTTATCTGAAGTGGTTGATATATCCGGTGCTGCAGGAAGTTACGCAGACTTGTATGTTTATAATAACATCTTACACTACATCGCTCATAGCTATTTCCATTTCAAAAAACATATGGGACCCTATGGCCCATTTATAACAACTAACACCACAAAACACATTTCCTCCCCCACACAGAAAAAAACAACAACCATAGTTTACTGCGCAACACATAAGAGGCCACTTCATATGACATCAAAAAGAAACGTCAAAAATAATAGTTTATACCATCTTTAACCCCCCCCACCCCCCAACCCCTCCCCCCCTTACGTCTTTTCCTCCTTCTGGTGGTTTCTTAAAGTGTTTGTTAGCATAACAGACTGAATGGAGCATGTGTCTTTCTTTCAGACATTTATTTTGAAAGTTTTAGATGATATTATGTATGTTTGTCCCTGGCGTTTATGGTGTTGACTTGAAAATGTTCATAACAAAGAGAATTACGTCTTCTCTTGGTAATATAAAAAAAATCACATATAATCTTTAATAATCTTGACACCACTTGGCAAACAGATGTAACAGTTGTTTTTTTATTAATAGGACTTCTATTATAAAAAAATCTTAGCTACCTTAAGTTTTTTATAATGTATTGTACCTAACGTAATATTAATGTAATTAATTCATATTTTTTTAGATATTTTAACAGAAGGAGGTTAGTAAGGTCCAACCTTTTTGTAAATATAAAATAAATTTAGACTAACCACCATTTATATAAGTTGGTCAAATGGAACTCAGACTCATAGCCAACATTTTGATGTAGAGTATAGCCCTATAGCAAATGAAAGTCTGATTTTAATAGAAAGTGAAGCCCACCTCAGTGGCCACGTGTTCTAATGTGCTACTGTCACAGAAGAATTGACTTCCGATTATGGGGATATCGAGGCTCTAATCTCAGTCGGGTGTACTGAAGTTGTTTTTTTTTTACTCAAATAGTTTTTTATTCTACCTGCACGCAAATTAGGGTACAGTTGCTATAAATATGACCTTCCTTATCAATAAAATCATTATCGTAAATAGTACATAAGCGTATAACCCGAAATGGTAATAAGATGTGGTGCTTAAAAAAAACTAAGAGCACCATCGCTATAACAATTGAGATACCCGGTTTTTTATCCATGGATTAGTTTGTATAGCATTGGCATGCTATGTGAGACTCAAGTGGTAGTGCAGCTGACAAATGAACAAAGGATCTCAGTTTTAATTACCGGTATGATCTAAAAGGTTATAGTTGGGTAAATAGGGTATTTTATTTTCATAATGGCGAATTGATGACATGGGGGATGGTTGTTTTGCCTTTTATGGAGTAACTCTAGTTTTTAAATCGTGTAGGTTACTTAAGAAAGTTCACGTCAAATAGATCAAATAGCGAAATAAAAATAAACATGCTTGACTATATATATGTATACATGGTTCGAGTGCCTGGTAAGGACATATTTTAATAAATACATCAAACAAGTTACGTCAATAAGTGACCTTTATCTCAGGAGTTTTAAAAGTTTTCTATGTTAGCTTGAAAATCGATAGATTAAAGTTATGTTTTATTAATCCGTCACTGGTGTGAATTTCAAGTCCTGTAAAATACATAATTATAGTGATATTTATTTAATAATGGATTCTCTGAATGTTTAGACAAAGTATGATTGAATTAACTGACTATAAAAATATGTTTAAGTTGGGAAAATGACATTTCTAGTTATATTTCATAGAATTTTTTTTAAATCATCATTATTATTGTATTCGTTGAGATATAAAATGGTGGAAACTAGAAGATAACATTACAACCTTTTGCATCAGTTTAACTTCAACCTAAGGTGGGAGTGTATTATTTGACGGGAGAAAATATAACTGTTTTTTAATTTGTGTACAGCAACACATTTGTTTCAGCCAAAATAACTAAAATATCGATCCAATAAATATATAAGTTAATTTTCTTCACATGTTGTTATCAACGGTTGTTGAATAGCTGTTATGAGCATATTGGCATGAGATAATAAACCTTTTAAATGAAGAAAAAAACTGTTATTAAATTCCAGGACATCCTTAACAGATATTAAATAACTGTGGATGCTACCATGTTTCTACTGAGGATGTATTTGATTTATTTTTGTAAAAAAAAGTATTTTTAAAAACTCCAAAAATACTACCCTTAACTACAAGTTCCCTACACTACCATGTTATTATTAATACCTCCGTGTCTTACTACCCGTTCGGTTTATACGCACTTACGCTAATGTGTAATGGTAGGGTGATTGTGAGATGAAATGAATAACCTACAGTTTAACGTGGGATCCGAACCACGGTGAAGGCCTGGCATTTTACATATTCACAAGATGTCTTGTCAGAGGTGAAGGAAGGGTTTGGCAATCAGATAAATATGTGCCGGAACCGAGGATTAAACCCCGGACCCCCAGTACAGAAGTCTGAAACCTTACCCTTAGGCCACCAGGTCACTATTACCATCTTAAAATAGAAAAAAAGTGAAAGAAGTTTTGTATGTTTAATTTTATCCGTTCTGTACGGTAGGTCTATCTATATGTTTGTATGGAAACGATACACACATTGCAATAAATCATTTTAAATCTATCTATAGTAATATAAAGTATTTAATTTAATATATATGTATTTTATAATACATTATATAAGCTAGATATATTTAACTTTAAAATTTTATTCAAAATATATAAATATTACTAACTATTTGTACTTAAATATAATTAACTTAATATATGTATTTATAATAGTATTATATGTATAATTATATTTAATCATATTAATATAAGTCATTATAATTAAATAGTTAAATTATTGAATTTAATAGAACTAGTTATCAATAATCAAATTATATTTAATATAAATGTTTATATTCTAATAAATCATTAAGTATTGAATATAAAATATTTAATTATATTACTAATATGTTTTAAATACTAAATAAATCTCATGGGCCCCCATTTTATAAGTTCATTAAAAATAAATCACACTTAAGATTTTGATAAGTCCGGCGTTTCTTGACCCCATTGAAACCAAAAGAGTGGTGTTTTTTTTTTGCGATGCCGTTTGTCTGTTTATATCTCTGACTAGAGCCTTACCCATTTTACCAAGCAGGCTAAGACTTTGTATCGAGGGTTTTAATAAGGTCATGTTTTTTGAAATTAGATATATAACCCTACAATAAAGAATAGTTTACTAAAGGTCGAACAGAGGGAAAAAATCTAATTTCTTAAAATCCACCCTAACAATTTTGATTGAATTTTTTTTTTTACTTGAACACTGTTAAACACTACAAACAAAATAGAAATTATCGTTTTCCCTAGGAATTAACTTTAAGGGCACTTCACACATTAAGATATGAAATAACTTATTATTATTATTATTATTATTATTATTATTATTATTATTATTATTATTA
>CABFOW010001683.1:25153-55040 GCA_902141385.1 Timema californicum
TTTTTTTTTTTTTTTCAGAAATAAGATGTAGCATTCAATTTTGATTTAATTGTTAGTTTTTACTTTCAATTTTAGTCTTATATCTGTTACAAAAAAAACTACCTTGTGTGTCACTTTCGTGTTGGACTGGGCTGCCAGTGATGGAGATATTGGGGTTCGAGTCCTTGTCAGATGTACTGAGGATATTTTGTTTATTTTCTAAATGGTTTCCTCCTCTGCCTCTCTATTCTTCTAAAATTATACCTTCTTTACCCTATTACCGTAATTAATGTATTCGTACAATCCTAACAAGTACAAAGACCCAGTGATTTAAAAAAAACATACATTTTTAGTTTGAGACATGAAAAACTTTGAAAGTATTCACGTTGTCCAAGGCTTCAAGCTCGCAAGTCAAGGTTCAACTCTCAATTAAGATACTGAAGATGGTTTTCCATAAATCATCTTTCACTCTCCTTTCACGAAAATTCAGGTGCACGTCTTCTAAATTCTATTTTTCTTATTTCGACCTGATTAATGTAATTATGTATGCAAAATGTATGTTGAAAATAAATAAATATATATTTATTTTTTTCCATCTATAAAGACATTATGAATATATATATTCATAATGTCTTTATATGCTAGTGCTCCAATACGTTTTTCCATATATATATTCATAATGTCTTTATAGATGGAAAAACGTATTGGAGCACTAGAATATAATATACATTAAATATTACATTCATTACAGGTGACCTGGTGGTCTGGGGGTAAGGTGTTGGACTTCTGTGCTGGCGCCCGGGGTTCAATCCTCGGTCCCGGCACAGATTTATCTTATTACTAAACCCTTCCTTCACCTCTGGCAAGACATCTTGTGAATGTGGGGAATGCCAGGCCTCCACCGTGGTTCGGATCCCACGTTAAGCTTTAGGTCCTCCATTTCATCTCACAATCACCCTACCACTACACATTACCGTAAGTTCGTAAAACCCTAAAGGATAGTAAGACGCGGTGCTAAAAATATACGAACAAACTTTACATCCAAGGACATTTTTAATGATTAGAGGTGGAATATTACAATTTGTTTGCACAAATCAACCCGCCTCGGTGGCGTAGCTAGCTAACGCGCTAATTTCGTGTATAGCTAGACTGCCAAGGACGGGAATATCGAGGTTCGAATCTCGGTCGGATGAACTAGGGAGAGGGTTGTTCCTAAATGGTTTTACACTCTCTCCTCTAAATATAACCTTCCCAATTTCTGATCCATTAGAGTAATTAGTACATAAGCGTATAACCCGAATGGTTAGTAAGACGCGGTGTAAAACATACAAATCAGAATCGCCAAATGCTATTTACATTATAATCTAACGCTTCTTTTTCGTTTTACCGCCACTAGTCACTAAAAATGTCCTTGCCTGTAAAGTATGGTGCGTAATTGCAACCAGTAAAGCTCTTCAGCGACGAATTCCACGTCTACACTTAAGCATTGCGGCGGTTCACCGCAAAAACGAATCTGCGTTCCCCGACGCGCCCACGATCTGTCGGCCATCATAAACACTACTGTGATACTGTGCCGTCGCACCAACAGCTGCAAACGACTTTATAAAGCGTGTCACCACATTAGACGCCAACTTCATTATTTTTTAAAGTCATGAGAATTTTTTTGTTTGTCTTTGTTGTCGAATAAAATAAGTAGATTTCAATTGATTCTATCAGAATAGAAAAAATATATACTATCTACTACTACTACTATTATTTATTTAGTACCTCGTCTTACTATCCGTTCGGGTTATACACCTATTTACTAGTTACTCTAATTTGTTATGGATAGTGAAGTTTTAACTTAGAGGAAGTGCACCCGCATTTTCGTGGACAATAATTTAGGTAAAACCACCTTCAATGCCCCCGAATGGGATCGAACCCCGATCTCCCCGTATTCAGTAGTTTAGTCTAGCATGAAAGTAGCGCGTTAAAACACGTTACCACCGAAGTGTGTATCTACTCGTAAACAAATACTAATTTTCAGTTACTCCATTTTCAATTCCGAAGTCTTTGTATCGCTTATAAAACTTAAATATATAATTAAATTTAAATAACGTATTCACTTTTAATTAATCCGACACATTAGCTCAGTTGATAGCGTGTCCGTTTACTGAACTAAGGTTCATGGGTTTGATTACCAGCATGCCCGAAAACTTTTATCATTGGGTTTACACTTTCACATTGAATAATTAACGGCTTGGTACTGGATGTTGTGTCTGTCCTAGTCTTAAGTTAGATGAGGTAGTGGAAAATATATTGCTTTAATAAAATACTGATACATGCCACAATCTGGAAATAGTAATAGATATTTAAAAAAATCGTTTGGGTAAAACCTTAGAAATAATTTTTTAAATGAATCGCTTAACGTTTTAAATAAATAGATTTTTAAATCTTACATTTATTTCCCTGAAATAGGAGTTTTTCAACTCCATTTGTTAAAGTGAATATAGACAAAGTTACATTCCAACTTCATATAAAGATTTTTTTTAAAATAAAAGTATTTTTTCTTTTCTGTCAACATTGATAATTTTTTACCATATTATTAATGTTATTTTATAGTTATTGATATTATCGCACTAACTTTCTCATATTATGTATTATAGTGTCGAAGAAAATTTTCACGAATAAGTTTTTAGTAAACTATCATTAAATAAGTTTTATTCGTAACAAATTATATTTAATGTCAAACACTACAATAATATCCATTTGGAACCAAAACTTCAAAGCCATTTTTTTTAATATTTTGAGTTTTTGAAAAATCAATCATCAGTAAACTATTCATAAATTAGTGTCTATCCCAAAAAACCACTATACATTGGTATTTGTCATACCACACAAACTTCAGATATACATTTTGAACAAAATAGTCAAAGCTATTTTCAAAATACTTTTTAAATCTACAAAATAATCACATCAGTAAACCACCTTTCAATTAATTTTTTGCACAAAAACCAACCATACAGTTATTTATCATGTCAAACAAATCCTAGTTATGCATTTTAATCAAAATTATTAAAGCCATTTTCGAAAGAAAAAAAAATACTTCAAAGAAATAACTCATCAGTAAACTACCCTTAATTTGAGGGCGAGTGTAATCATAAAATCTAAATATCAATCTTGAACATAATCCATCCAAGCGTTTCGGATTCGTGTCCAGGGACAGACAGAATTGTAAAACCTATTCTTTTGGGCTTAGGGTAATATATTACGTAAAGATTTATCGTAATCTTGAGTTCGATTTTTTATGATCACAATACTTTCTCTTGATAGGAGAAAGTAACAAATTATAGTTGAATATCAAATGACTTGAAGTAATAATACCTAAATGTAGATTTAATAACTTTTTAAGCTGTCGAACAAGTCTCTTCCTGTGATAAGTAGACTAGATGTGTTGAGCTGGCCTGCTATGCCCGATTCTTGGAATTCCTTAGGACGATACATACATGGCGGCTGTGCTGCACCACTCGTAGCCAAGTAGTGGAAAGATTAGCAAGTACTAATGTACTAATCGTACATTCTTTACGTGTAGGCTATTTACATGTCCCAATGAGATGAGTGGATGGTGATAGTGAGTATGAGGGTGATAGTGGGTATGAGGGAGATAGTGAGTATGAGGGTGATAGTGAGTATGATGGTGATAGTGAGTATGAGGAAGATAGTGAGTATGATTGTGATAGTGAGTATGAGGGTGATAGTGGGTATGAGGGAGATAGTGAGTATGATGGTGATAGTGAGTATGAGGGTGATAGTGGGTATGATGAAGATAGTGAGTATGATGGTGATAGTGAGTATGAGGGTGATAGTGAGTATGATGGTGATAGTGAGTATGATGGTGATAGTGAGTATGAGGGTGATAGTGAGTATGATGGCGATATTGAGTACAAGGGTGTGGAACTAGTGGAAACACTTACAATCTAAGTTAAGTCTGACTAACTAAAACTCGATGACCATTGGGGGGATTCTCCCTTTCGGGAAAAATACCTAAGGTATCAGCCGATAATCGAGCCCGGGGCCCTTAGGCTCATAGCCAGCTGCACTGACCACTACACCACTGGGCCGGTTTGGCTGATACTACTACTGTATGCAAGAGGGGCAGTTTTCCGTTTATAAAACTTTATCCACGTTTAAAATTTTACCTTACCATTTATGTGCAAACAATATTTTTAATAAAAAAAATCCAGTATTATAATATTAAGAGGAAGCTCGCCACCTGATGAAAACATTCATATTCTCCTCGACGGGGTAGGTGGGTGGAGGGGAGTTTATACTTGGTCTAGGGTAGTAGGAGTGGGGGGGTTAATCCTTGGGGAGTGGGGAAAAAGGGGGAGTATAAGGACACACGTGTTGTGGGCTCCAGATTTGAGACACCAGCTCACTATAAATGTTTCATGTCACGTTATAGAACATGGATCTCAACTCTTCCCCCTCCCCCCTCCCAACATTATACCTCCCCCGTCCCTCCTCTTTCTTTTTTCATCCTTACATCTTGTGCAAAGGCCCCCCCCCCTTGAGTCCATCCAGGGTCCACTCACCCCCTCCCCACCCCCCTTCACCGCACCTCTTTGTCAATACCAGACTCACAGCAGGCCGCCCCATGGATTATTTAGAAAGCTCGTAATGGTGTCCACTAAAATCTTGTACATCTCTTCCTACTTTTTTTTTCACTATTTTATTTTTCTTTCTCCCTACTTTTTTTTCGTTCTTCCATCTCTCTACTCACTAAACACACACGTGGTGTTTTTTTCTTTCTTTCTTATTTTCTTCCTTTTTTTTCATCCCTGGTGATCCGCTCATCTTCTTCCGTCCCTTGTGGAAGATGACCATTTTTTATTCTTTTTATTTTATTTTTTAGTAGAAAAACGTTTCATCTCTCAGCTACTCTACTCATTGTCTTTTGATAAAAAAAATATTAGGACGTAATTTTCGTGCTTTTCTGGAAAATTTGGTTGTTTTTTTTAATAAAGTCAATCTCTTAATAAAGTTTAGTAAACAAATATTTAGTATCGGTTCGTTTATTAAAGTAGGTACTTGAAAAAAATTGTGAAACTCTTTGAAACATAAAAAGGTGAAATAGTTCTATAAAATAAGTATTTAATTTTTTAATCTACGTAGCGTTAAAAAAAATATGTATAAAGTAATACCTGTGTCATCTGTAATCTAAATCCTTAAGTCAGCTGTCATCAACCCACGGCACGCGTGCCAATTGCGGCCTGCAGGAACTTTTTTTTTCCGGACCGTTGGTTCATGAAAAATATAAAATTATTTCAAGAGAATAAATCACAAATAAAGATATTTATTTTATTAGTTGACTTTGTAATATATATATATATAAAGTATTTCACTTTAGTTTATAAATGATTTTTATTTTTTTATGTCGTGTTGAGTTCGACCGCCGAGGACGGGGAGATCGAGGTTCGAATCTCGGTCGGGTGAACTGGGGGTGGTTTTTCCTAAATGGTTTTCCACTCTCCCTCCACGCAAATTCGGGTTCACTTCCTCTAATTTAACCTTCCAAATTCCTAATCCATTAGAGTAATTAGTACTTAAAGCGTATAACCCCAACGGGTAGTAAGACGCGGTGCTAGATATTAATTTTTTTTATGTGCAGAAAAGTATTTAGTTTTTATATATATTATGTACTTTGACACGGCAAGAATCACGCTACCTCGTACTAAGATGCATCTAAAAATTCCTAAAAACGCAACAGAGATTATACATAACTAAAAATCCGAAATTTCACCTTTAGAAGACAGGCTTAATCCTTAGTGTGAGTATGAGTGTATAAGAATGATATAATAGGAATTTTGTAATGTGTATTCTATCCTAATATTATCGGTACAGTATTGTGGCCTTTGGGCAAAAGTTTTGGCCCTCGAACGTAAAAAGGTTGACGACCCCTACTTTAAAACAAAAATGTATCAGCATTGTTATAATATATATATTTATGTAAGTGTTTGAAGTTAATTATTTTAATCAAACTCATTTGCTATTTAACAGGGATAGTATGATATAAACACTGCATAGAAGCACAATCACAAAAAAAATTAGCCCTTCCCCTACTTTGTCTCCCCCTCTCCTCGCCATCAAATCACCAGAAAAAATCCTAACACGTGCACCTGCTTGGTCAATATGGAGATTCAAAGTATTTTGACATCAATATGCTACTCAATAGACCCACTATTGATGAATAAAAACGATTCAAATACTATTTACAAAATATATGTATATATATATATATGGACGCGACGCAGTTCATATATATATATTTGTATATATATGGCCGCAGTTTACAATGTCCCTGATTCAAGGCCAGTTCACACCTAAGATTTTCTTTGACAACTGTTTAGAAAAATAGTGGCTTTCTCAGTACAATCATCTGAGCTCAAACAAGACATTTTGGAGAACGCCATCATAACCCAATTTGACTGGAGCAAGTCATAAAGAAACCACAATGATTTCAGGAGGGGAAAGAGGAACCATAGCATAGCCTAGCCTAGCGTTCTGTTGTGAATCGGCCTTGAGTAGCTTTGGCCACTGTCTGGAGCATTGAGAAGTAACTCTCATCAAGGGCTGAGAGACTTTGGTTAAAATCCAGGCTAGGGTGGATTTAGGGAGAGCAGAACTAGTTTAAACTGTACCTGTGGTCTGGTATTGAGGGAAATACATCCAAATGTGAGGTATGTAGAACAGAACCTACAGTAGCCCCGTGGCTTCTTTGGTGCTGACTGACAGCTCACAGCTCCTGCTTGGAAGGAGAATGGAAAAACAAACACTCGGTAGACCTGACCTGGATTCGAGCTCCAATCTTCTCGTCTTCATCAGGCCAGTCTAACACGAGAGTAACGCCCTAGACACCGCGACCTCTGATGAGGGTCCAATTTGTCTCACTAATCAAACAATATCTCTCACAGATCAGAAACTATTCTGAATCAAGGTTATTCCACACTGCAGTGGCGTAACGAGGCAGGTAAAAAGGCAGGGGTTGTCTGATAAAGGGGTTTCGTAACGCCTCTCTCCCCTCATCCATTTCATTGTGATGTAATCTATAAATTAACCGGACTTCTGTGCCAGTGTCCGGGGTTCAATCCTAGGTCCCAGCACAGATTTATCTGATTACCAAACCCTTCCTTCACCTCTGACAAGACATCTTGTGAATGTGGGAAATGCCAGGTCTCCACCGTGGTTCGGATTCCACGTTAAACTGTAGGTCCTTCACTTCATCTCACAATCATCCTACCATTACACATTAGCGTACGTGCGTATAACCCGTACGGGTAGTAAGACTCGGTGCTAATAATAATAACAATAATAATAAACATTTTATAACTGAAACTTGGATTAGGATTAAGTTACCTCACCCCTCTCCCATACAAGGTTTCTAGTCACGCCACTGTTCCACAGTACATGCTTCCTTCTTTCTCTGCGGTTCTCCCGCTTTTGATGTAATAGTAATAGTAGAACTGGTCGTACAGAAGCAGTAGGCCCGAAGCAAAACGAATCCAAATAAGTAAGAAAGAAAAGTTTCGTGTAGTTGGATTGTGAGTGGATCTCCTCGATGAAGTTTTTTTTAGGGGGGAGGAGGAGGAGTTAGTGGCGGGGGTGCCGGGGGAGGAGGGGAGTGTAGAGGGCTTCGTGTTGGAACCAGGAGCGTCCACTCCAGCATACTATGGACTTCAATGTTCTGTAGTAGGAAGAGTTCTAGACCATGGATAAACTATAATAAGAAGCAGTTCTTATATCTTGATAAAATTTTATTGGGTCACGGGTTCAATTCCCGGATGGTATCTTGAGTATTTTACTATTTTGAGGGGTGGGTGTGGTCCGGCACAGATTTATCCGATTGCCCAAACCCTTCCTTCACCTCTGACAAGACGTGTATTAATCACAACTGGTGAATGTGTGAGGAATGCCAGGCCTCCACCGTGGTTCGGATCCCACGTTAAACTGTAGGTCCTCCATTTCATCTCACAATCACCCTACCATTACACATTAGCGTAAGTGCGTACAACTCGAACGGGAAGTAATACGCGGTGCTAGTAATAATATGTTTCTACTGGATAATTATTAAATGTCGTTTGGTCATAAAAAGGTTTACCTATCAAAAATTGTAGAACAATAAAACTGACCTTGTCTTGCTTTCCTTACACTCACCATATTAGGTTAAGTCAGTGGAGACACGACACATTCTAAACCGCTCTCATATGTGGAGGTATCAAATTAGTTCCTGTCCTCTACGAGTCCTATGCTGATCCCTCCCTCCAAGAGGAAAGAGGGGAGGGGGGGTAAAGAGAGACTATGAAGAAAGAGGAACTTGTAGGCTATGTTTGAAACGTCGGGTCGGGACGCGGACATAGACGCCCGATGGAGAGAGAGAGAAAAAAAAAGAGCACCACTGCTTGGAAGAACCTAAAGAGAGATTTTGTTCCTCTACGCGGGTCGATAGATTCTACGACGCTAGAGGGACACACCGTAGTGGACAGGAGAGGTCTCGCTTGCTCGCTTGATAACAATACAAGATTCATTTTATTATTATTATCAGCGCGTCTTACTACCCGTTCGGGTTCTACGCACTTACACTAATGTGTAATGGTAGGATGATTGTGAGATGAAATGAAGGACCTACAGTTTAACGAGAGATCCGAATCACGGTGGAGGCCTGGCATTCCACACATTCATAAGTTGTGATCAAAACACGTCTTGTCAGAGGGGAAGGAAGGGTTTGGCAATCTGATAAATCTGTGCCGGGACTGAGGATTGAACTCCGGACCTCCACAGCACAGAAGTACGACACCTTACCGTTGGACCACCAGGTCACCCTAAGATTAATTTTATTTTACCTGTTTTACCCGTCAGGGTGTCCGTCAACCGTTCGTTCGGACGGCTGCTTTCTGTTCAGAAGATGAGACCGGGAATAACATCAGAAGATGCTGCAGCCACCAAGAGGAAATAACTTGAAAATTATGTTAAGTTGGTTTTTTTAGTCTTTCTTTTCTTTATATTTAGGTTAGGTTAGTTTTAGGTCCATACAGGTGGTGGCTTAGGTTAGAGGTAGGCGGAGAGAAATCTCCGATAGGGCGCCTCCCCAGGTGGTGGATAGGGGTATACTTGCCATCGCTGGAGATTTCGCCAACTCTGGGGACTATTATATCCACAGGTCAGCGGTGGAAAGTACCGGGGGCGTAAAATACCCGTGGTGGACCAACTAGTAGGGCAACAACTATATAATAGGATTATAAGGACAGTTATATTAGGTGCAAATTACGTAATTTAACTATTGTTTAAAAATTGGATATGGTATAATAGATGATGTAGACAAAAAAAAGTAATTAGATTTAGGTCCCGAACTACCATCTAGATGTCGGGATAGATGAAAATTAAATAAATAAATATCCGTCCGGGTTGTAAATTACAATAATTTAGTAGATATGAGGATATTATTTATAGGAACTGTATTCACATGTGCGTGTAGGGATATTGAGAAAAAACATTAAGGAAAAAAAACATATACCTGAGAGAGATTAAAGCCCCAACTTCCCCCGTAACCAGAAAACGAGTGATTTGTGTGCCCAATACCAGCACATGACATAATTATAAACTTAGTGGAATCTATAAGAGATACAACATCCATCCCCACCCTCCTCGCCGGTTAAACTCGGTGCACTCGAACTGTGGGGTGGAAATAAAATGCATAATGACTTTTTTTCAAAATGGAAAATTGAGGTTAGGTTAGGTTAGTTTAGGTTAGGTAGGGCTAGGAGTTGAATGGGATTACAGGTTGTTCCGAAATTCATGTTCACCGATTGACCGATATACTTTATTCCGCAATTCGAGTGCGTCCGTTAAGTCATCTTTGTGAAAGAACACCCCCTCCCCCTTGCCAATTTTTTATAAATTATAGATTTTTCGGCCATGCTGGAAATCGAATATGGTACCATTATATCAGTAGGCAGACACGCTACCGACTAAGTTATTGTATCTGACCATGTGAGGTGGTTGAGGTTCATAATTTAATTAGGGTGAAATCCTGTGCTTTCACAACTGTGTTCACCCCCAGGCCCTCTTTTCATGCTCATGTGAGTACACCTACTCGAAAATAATTTCCTCGTCCTTTCCTTATATTAATTATTTGTTTGTTAATCTTGTCTAACTACATGTCAGGGCTTTCCCTATATTTAAATTAATTTGGTGGGAATGAAGTAGAACAATTTTATATAATATGTACCCGAAATATGTGTGGAAATTTAAAAAAAAAACTATGTAAAAACTCGGTAAAATAACCTAGATTTGAACCCCAACCTTCCTTCCACCGGGAAGCTAGACAAGACTACATTGATGCCTTAAGTAATTAATGTATTAAGGTGTGAGAGTAGAGCACGCGATAAAAAGGAAGGGTTTTCACAGTTTTTATAACAAAACATTTGTTTGGCGAAAAAAGAAATTTAAAAAAATCTAGTAAGATTGTAGAGTTTAATTTTCTTCATATTAACAGTTCTTGAATATTTGTCAAGGCTGTCCTGGTATCTAATGACAACTTTTTTCTTTATTTAAAAAGTTTGTCATCAAATGCCGCTATGCTCATGTCAGATATTCAACAACTATTGATATCACCGTGTGAAGAAAATTAAACCCTCTGTTTGAACTAAGACAAAATTTTATTTATTTTCGCAAAAAAAAAAAAAAGTTTTGCTATAAGATAAACTGTGCATCCCCAACACTCATAACTTAATGAATCAAGCTAGATGTTCATCTTAATTTTAAGTAAGAACTTAAGTGCAAATTGGCCCCAAATTCTGTAAGATAATAGCTTATTTTAAGAACGGGAATGCTGGTAAACTTCAGCGAATTCGAGGATGCAAAGTAAAAATTAAACAAAAAAAAATGCTGTAACCAACAAAAGCACAATGGATGCATGGTAGCGTAAAATGAATGTTTTCATCACGTCAGACATTAAAAAGAGTCAAACCTAATCGTATAATTAGTATCAAGTATAATTAGACTGTTCAGCAAAGAAGTGGGTTGCAGCGACCATGTCAAAAAAAATACATATTTTCTTTGTTCACAGATTAAACTAATTACCTTATTGTGTTTGTGTCTACCACCCTTTTCACATTTAATTTAACGGTTCTTTCACACACTCACCGTTCCCTTTGTGCAAGCCCGCCATGGCACATAAGTTACATTGATGAAGTGATACTTTACACGATCTCATTCGGATTCCCTTTTGTTACTTATTTCATCAATTTTTTATTTTACTTTTTTATTTATCAAATAAATTTTGACACGTGTGTTTTTGTTTTAAAAGAGTTACGTATAGAGAATCATTTTATTTGTTTTACAGTTACTACTATTTGGGCGCATTTGTATGTTTTGCGTGGAGTTTAATAGTTACCTTTTTTTTTCCTAAAAAAAAATTCTAAAATTTTGTTTATTTATTTATTTTTGTATTTTTACTTTCTTATATATAATATAAAGTATTTTAATAGTGAGATTTTTAAAACTTGAGATTATTATAGAAATGTGACCTTTATTTGATTCCAAACGAAAATTCAACGGTGCACCGCACATATGTTCTCTCTCTTTTATCTTTAAATAAAGGGTGACCTGGCGGTCTAAAGGTAAGGTGTGTGTAACTTCTATGCTGGCGGCCGGGGTTCAATCCTCGGTCCCAGCACAGATTTATCTGATTACCAAATCCTTCCTTCACCTCTGACAAGACATCTTGTGAATGTGGGGAATGCCAGGCCTCCACCGTGGTTCGGATTCCACGTTAAACTGTAGGTCCTCCATTTCATCTCATAATCACCCTACCATTACACATTAGCGTAAGTGCCTATAACCCGAACGGGTAGTAAGACGCGTTGCTAATAATAATAATTTAAATAAAGACATTAACTTTAAACTACTAAATAATAAATATTTTTGCAGAAACACTTCACCAAAGAGCATAAATGAAATAATATACACTGTTACAAAAACAATTATAGAATAGGAACATCTCTGTCCACCAAAGATCATCAATTTCACATTTTCAAAGACCGTCACAAAACTAGATTTCAATAAAAAGAGCATTATATTAAATATTAGTATATATTTACAATTATAATATATTTCGTGTCTCTTATAGTTGCGGTGATATTTTTAAAATTGGAAATTTATATTTATTTAAAGTACCATCAAAGTCATTTACATAGGAAAATCAAAGTTTCCATTTTTTTTTGTGATGTCAAACAGTGAAAGATACAAAATTTAATCGAAATCTTAAGAGCGGATTTTGAGAAAATCTATTTTTTTCTTTTAGGCTTTTAGTAAACTAACCTTAATTTTATAGCTATTTATCTGATTCTACTAACCCCCCGGGGGGATCTTATAAAGATCCTAGATACCAAATTTGATCCTGATTGGTAGAATGGTTTCGACTCTAGGCCGAGAGACAGACCGGCACACAGATCGCATCGTGAAAACAATTTTTTTTTTCAATTTTAAGAGTGTCATGAAACGTCAGCATTTATCAAAATCATTAATTAGATTTTTTTTTTTTACAATCCCAATACTTCTCTCTCTCTCTCTCTGAGAGGTCGAGATAAAATAAAAATTGGGTTCTTTAATATCTGTTAAGGGTATCCTAAAATTTGATAAGAACTTTTATCATCATTTAAAAAGTTTCTCGTCTAATCATCATGTGAAGAAAATTAATCTCTCTGTTTATACTGGAACAATATATTATTTATTTTTGCCAATAAAAAAATGTTGTATTAAAAACTGCGGAAACACCAATTATTTCTCGTGTTCCACCTTAAGCGATTACTGTTAAATATATGGTGCTAGTCACGCGTATGAGTCTGTATTGGAAATGAACACGGAAGAGTGAAGAAATATTTCTTGAGTTCACCCGAGCTGGCCGGCGGGCAAATTGAAGATGGACCAGTGTGTGAGAATCTGTGTGTGTAAGATAGAGAGCAAAAAAATAAGGAAGAGAGTTGTGTAGGGTTGTAACGTTTTGAGGGAGGAGAAATACGCGAGAGAAAGAACGATGTGAGAGAGAGAGTGTGGTACGATAAGATGATAGAAAGAGATCTGGAGGACGGACAGTAAGGATGGACAGACAAAGGCGAAGAGTAGAAAGAGTAGGACTAGAAAGCTTGTGAGATGGATGAGTAAGAAGACGAAAAAGAGAGAGAGAGAGAGGGTGATAAAGGGGTAAGGGGGTGGGAGTGAGGGGATTGTTATCGACAAGATGGCCAGCTAGAGACGTGCCCGGAGGCTGGGAACACAGTTCTGTCGGACAGGGGGTTGAAGGGAGGTTCGTGGAAAGGTTGGGTAAGCGGGGCGAGGAAAAAGAGAATGGGTGAGATAGTTTTGTAGGAGAGGGTGGGGTGATAGAGGGTGGCCACCCTTCGGGCTGACCACTCCGCTGCTCTCTTCTTCACTGTAACAAAGGTCCATGAACCCCCCTTTAGTATTCTCTCTTAAACCCATCATAAATACCTTTCCAAAAATATGTCAAAAAAATTTCCGTCAAACTATGTTGATACAATTATGACACGGTTGATAAGTTGTAGAATATAGTATTAGGCGTCTGGACTACTTCAATCGTAGCTCAGTAATGGAACGACTAGCCAGCACTAATATACCGATGCCCAAGGGACGCCCGAATGTACTAATCGTATATCCTTTCCGTGGAAGCTCTTTCCATGTCCCGATTTGATGAGTTGATGGTGATAGTGAGTATAAGGGTGTGGAATCAGTGGAAACGCTTAACCTAACTTAATCCTATTTGTGGTAGCTGCCCTGTAACATTAGCATTGCTAGATAATGTTAAATTATTACTACCCGCCCCAAATAAGCAATACATATAGACATCCTGCAATATCAAAGATTTACAACACCTTACTATGTCTAAGATATGTTCTTTACTCGCTCATTGTGACGTCTGGCTTAGCACGAGTTCCATGACCGACAAGTTCGCACCGAATTCTATGATGAAGTGAAGATTGACAAAGCTTTGAAAGGTGCACTTCAATAAGGTGATATAGACCTACGGTGATTGGCCTGGCCGGCCGACCGACGTACCTCACGCGATCATAACTGCCAACTCCCCAGAGTTCCAGTCTACGTATCTAGGTGACGTGTAAAGATGATTACGGTTGTTAATAAGAGAATAATGCCACTAGCACGTGTTCACAACGTGGCATTATACTTTTAATATGAAGATACCCCTACCCACTCCTTATTTCCATCAACTAGACTTATATAAAGCTGGTGCTCAGCTAAAATGGTTGAATATTAATTCCAACACAACCATGAGAGTTCCTGGTATGGACTTGGATATAATCGCTCCAGGATGTCAACATATAAACTCTTTATATTTGATTAAATATTTAAATATAATCGACCTATAATGGGCTTGGGTGTTTGAACACTTAGTTACTTATGTGATTAAAATCGTTCAGTGTAGGTGTAAGTAATTTCTCACTAGAATATTTATTTTGAAAAGTAAAATTGTTTTATGGAACACTTAACCCACCTCGGTGGCGTAGTTGGCAAACGCGCCAGTCGTGTTTAGCCGGACTGCTGAGGACGGGGAGATCGAGGTTCGTATCTCGGTCGGGTGAACTGAAGTTTTTTTCTTAAATGGTTTTCCACTCTCCCTAGACGCAAATGCGGGTTCACTTCCTCTAATTCAACCTTCCGAGTTACTAATCTATTAGCATAATTAGTACTTAAAGCTTATAACCCGAACGGGTAGTAAGACGCGGTGCTAAATAATAATAAATTTATGGAACACTTATTGTTTCTTTTGCCGCTTGAGTGCTAGTGTCTTAGAAAAATTCAGACTTATTAGTAAGTAGCTCTTTTTTAATTATTTTTATTGCTTGGAATATTTAGTTTAAATATAAATTTTATTGCATTTGTGGTTACCAATAATTGTTTATCTTGAAAATTTGTTAATGTTTAATTTATATATAACATTTTGTAGACGTATTTTTGTTTGAAGAAATTATAAAAGTAATTTATTTTTGTTGGTCTATAAGTTATAACTTTAACAATTCCGATTCATTTAGTGAGAAATGACCAGTATTATCATGTAACATTGCTTTGTTTTCTGTTATAATGTTAAATATTAACAAGTCGGAATCTTCTCGATTACTTCTAAGGTGGTAGAATTAATAGTCCTACAGAAGTTTGAATTATGTCGGTAAGTCAAACCTTTGTGTTGACATTGACATGTGAAATTAAATTTTAATCTTAAAATTTAATGATTTAGTCGGAATTCACAATGTTGATTCAGGCGCTTTGTTAACCGTGTTGAAGAGTTCATTAAGCTCTTTATTAATATAAAGGTTTAATAATGATTTAACCTTATTGTTTAGTGGAAACTTATGCTTTTTGATATTCCAATAGTGTAAATACTTCATACATTTATATTTCAAGCCCTTTATGCTATTTATTATTATAATAAGGTTTCAAAGGTTTAATGATTTAATCTGTTTGTTTAGTCAGAAGTCACAAGGATGATTCAGCCGCATTGTTAACCAATTAGAGGAGCTCTTTATGGTATTTGTTATTAGATTAACGATTTTTGATTATTATTATTGGATCTCTTCTAGACCAATTCATATAAATGAATAATTTGTTATATAACTATTTTGTTTCAAACATACTCGTCTTCAAGGACTACTATTACTTTGAGATTATGAAATATATCATCAAATGTACTGCGCAAGCGCAGTCTCTGCCATATGTATTGTTTTTCAACACTAATTAGTTTACTTTGTGAGGCATTGTAATATTTTATTTACTTCTGTTATATTATTCTGAAAATTTAAAAATGACACCTGGACACGGGAATCGAACCCGTGACCCGGGTTCAATTCTCATGTCCAGGTGTCATTTTTTATTTTCCGAATATGATATCTAGATGGAGAATTCCTTACTAAAAGCATAAATAATAACTTCGGCTATTTGATTATGTTATCTTATTTTGAATAAATAATACAATATTTTCTTAAACTTGCAAATATTCCTATTTTTGTTACATTAAATTCCTTATAGTATATCCCACCTACCCTCTTCCCGGCCATTGTGGCCTCTGGCAGCTAGAGTTGTAGTTGGTGAACGGTACCCCCCTTTCAGGGAAGAATACCCAAGGTACAAGTCAGGAGTCGAGCCCGGGACCCCTAGGCTCGTAGCCAGGTGCAATGACCACTGCACCACGGGGCCGGTATGAACTATAGTATACTCTCTCTAGTGTATTAATCACAACTTATGAATGTGTGGAATGCCAAGCCTCCACCGTGGTTCGGATCTCACGTTAAACTGTAGGTCCTCCATTTCATCTCACAATCTTCCTACCATTAAACATTAGCTTAAGTGAGTACAACCCGAACGGGTAGTAATACGTGGTACTAATAATAATATACGCTATATTATCCGGGTTAATGACATGGGGGAGTTGCACAGATATTCCGGGATAGCCTGGATATTATTTTAACAGTAGGTTCAATCTATCTCATCACGAATTAACGCACCCTTCAAACGCGTATTGCTCGTCACACAGTCTAAGCTCTAAGGCATCACTATAACAATAAACTAGATCACCGGTGACAGAGTGGTCGGGGTTTTGATCCCAACTCCCTCATCTATTGCCAGGGGAGGGCAGAGGGACAAATATGGTGCAATCTACTCCAGATCACCTCTTCTCCAGGCTCCCCTCTGCCCCCCAATCATTTTAAAACCCCTCCTTCACATGCTGCCTCGGTGTAGGCATGGTCTGAAGCATCACTCTAGTGTTAGACTAGACTGCCGATGACGGGGAGATCGGGGTTTGATTCCAGTCGGGTGCACTGAGGGTGTTTTTTTTTCCCCCTAAATGGTCTTCCACGCTCCTTCCACGTGAATTCGGGTACATTTCCTCTATATTATGTCTTCTTAATCCCTAACCAATTATTGTAATTAGTTAATAGGCATCCAATCCGAACGGGTAGTAAAACGCGGTATTAAAATAAAGCTATGAAGCTTAATAATTGGGGGAAAAAACTTTTATCTTGTTTTAAATAAATAAAGAATTAAGACAGAAATGTACTCACATAAGATGTCTTCCTACCTTATTTATCAAAAGTCCTCGTGCATAGTTAATATATTATAACGTTAATAAAATTAATAAAACATATAAATTAACTATTTCGTTTGAGCATCACATAATTATCCAGGGTGTACCGTAACCAGTGGGACACACTTCATCGGTGGACAGGAGACACTAAAACAATTAAAATAAATAGTACAGTGCACCGCACAAGCTTTCTCCCAATTTTATCTTAAAATAGATATTTACAACAAACTTGTAAGAGCTGTGAAACCAAATAATAGGGCTATACATTGTTGTAGAAACACTACACCAAAGATCATAAATGAAATAGTACACACTGTTACTCACTTACTCCATGGGATTAGTTAGGAAACACTGTTACAGAAAAATTGAGAGAAGAGAAACATCTTTGTCCACCAAAGAGAATAAGAATCAAATTCATTTTCAAAGACCGGAATTAAAAATAATATATTTGATTATAGCTCAGAAATTATTGATTTTATAAAAATATATTTCAAATAAATGTTTTTATCTCTAATAGTAGGTACTACAATCTTACAACGATAAGTTATTTTCGTATCTCAAATAGTTGCAGAGAGTTTATGAAAATTCTAAAATTTATCTAATGTAAAAGGACCCTCAAACTCATTTTAGTGAGAAAATGAGAACCGCCATCATATGATAAAAAATGTATAGATAAAATTTTATCAAAATCATTAAAACGTTTTTTTTGATAAAATCAATTTTTTTCTCTTTTTCCCCTTTAAATAAACTACCCTTAATTTTAGGGTTGGATATCTAATTCCAAAAGCCCCTCGGGGGAGGGGTGGCCTTATGAAAACCCCAGATACCATGTTTAAGCCCAATTGGGCAAATAGTTTTGGCTATAGCCCGGGGTATAGACAGACGGACAGACAGATGACGTCACGAAAACAGCCTTTTCTGTTTCAGGGTGTCATGAAACGTCGCGACATTTTTATCAAAATCTCGAGTTTTCTTTTTACGTTCACAATACTTTTCTCCAAGGTGACGCGAGAGAGTAAAAATAATTCACGTAAACATTTGCCCCATTTGAACTTGTTTTGTAGCTATAGTCATGTTTGTAATCCAGTAATGTGGATCTGCTTAACATTATAGGAAGTGCTCAAAATCACCAACTCCGACCTGAATCCAATCATTGCACTACAATGTATTTTTTTTTAAACAGTGCGGCACTATACGACATGACGGCCGCAGGATTTACCTTTTCTCCTTGTTTTGATGTTTTCTGTCCATCGCTGAGGTGGCTACACCCCGAATATTGCCAAACTTCTCCTGAATCCTGTTGATGGCGCAGTTATGATCCTGGACAGCCCAAAATATTTGTTAAGTCTTCTTTAACAAACAATTGTATATAGTAAGTGTATCAAACAAGGTCAGCAATGACTCTTCGGAACTCCAGAATTTTCTCGTAATCTTTGTTCACTAATCACCCTAAAATATTTAATATTTAGCACCGCGTCTTACTACCCGTTCGGGTTATACGCTTTAAGTACTAATTACTCTAATGGATTAGGAATTGGGAAAGTTGAATTAGAGGAAGTGAACCCGCATTAGCGTGGAGGAAGAGTGGAAAACCATTTAGGAAAAACCACCCCCAGTTCACCCGACCGAGATTCGAACCTCGATCTCCCCGTCCTCAGCAGTCGAGCTCAACACGACAAGCGCGTACCGTAAAATACCGTAAAATAAAAATGAAGAAATCTTTTAGGGGCACACGGAAAATCCGCCAACCGGATAAGCCACGGAAGAGTAATCACAAGTCTACTTTAGTTTGTTTAGTTTGTCACCTTTGGTGCATTTAACTGGTATTCTCAGATTTCTCTTTGAAGTAAGATGAAATATTTTTTAGAACAAAAACCTTTGGAATGGCAGTACACTTTACAATCATACCGTATGGTGTTTTATTTAAGCACCATGTCTTTCTACATATAGTACGCTTATGCACTAATTATGCAAATGGTTTTAGGGATTAGGAATATTATTTTAGGTGACCTGGCGGTCTAGGGGTAAGGTGTCAGACTTCTGTGCTGGCGGCTGGGGTTCAATCCTCGGTCCCGGCACAGATTTATCTGATTACCAAACCCTTCCTTCACCTCTGACAAGACATCTTGTGAATGTGGGGAATGCCAGGCCTCCACCGTGGTTCGGATTCCACGTTAAACTGTAGGTCCTCCATTTCATCTCACAATCACCCTACCATTACACATTAGCGTAAGTGCGTATAACCCTAACGGATAGTAAGACGCGGTGCTAATAATAATAATATTATTATTATTTTAGAGGAAATGTACCCACATTTGCGTGGACGCATAGTGGAAAACCATTTTGGTAAAAACACCCTCAGTATGCCCAACAGATTTGAGCTTATATCTCTCCGTCATGGACAGTCTATAGTATATTGCAAGCTTAGCGCGTTAGGCCAAGTGGTCACCAAAGTGGGGAAAAAACCTTACGTTAGTTAACCTAAAAAAGTTACTAAAGTCCTGGCTACCTACTCAAATGTTTGGTTTAGTTCGATTTTCATAGGAAGGGCTTTTAAAAATAACACACATACATATTTTTGTGGCCAAAATTGATAGAAGTTTACTATTTTATTTGTGCTACTTTGTGGGCTACTATCTGTCAAAAGTGACAGCTGAAGATCCTATGATTTGACGTATGAATACGTGAAAGTAAATAAGGCCTTTCCAATGAATATTGTACTGGTAACATAACTGCAGAGAAAATAGTTGGATTATATTATTAGAAACATAAAGTAGTTAATACTAACCAAGGATATGATACTATGCAAGATAGCTCAGTGGTTGACATGCAGAGTCAAAAGTTCCGGATTGATTCTATGTCCAATAATCTCAGCATATATACCAGCAAACACTTGCAAAAATTTCGTACATTCAGCATTCTCCTCCCTCTGCGCCCCCCCACCCTTCCAAATAAAAGATAGTCTTTTTTTGGGTTGTTGAAATTAAATACTCGGCCAAGTGTGTACATAAAATAGCAAAGAGAGTTTATTTTCGGTAATTGATACAAAAATAGTGTTAGATTTTTCTTTTAAGTTAAATTTTAAACAAACAATGTGTTTTAACATAAAATGAGTATACTATGTCAGAAGTTTGTAAAAAATTATCCACTGATACCTTATTCATCGCTGTAGGCTTTGTATTAGTTGACAAAAGCTATGTTAACAACATAAATAGTATATAGGATAATACTCTACCAGCTTCAAAATTATTATATATTATTTTTACAAATACTTTGTTTCTGAACCTTAGAAAGGAAAGATTTAACAACCTTCAATAAATTATTAGAAAGGATATTTGATAACGAAATAATAGGCCCTGTGGTGTATAGTGTTTGGTGCATCTGGTTACGAGCCTAGGTGTCCCGGGTTCTATTATCGGCTGGTACCTTGAGTATTTTTCCCGAAAGAGGAACAACCCCAATGGTCACCAGGTTCTAGTTAGTAAGGATTAAGTTATTTTGGGCTGGTAGTTGATTACACGACCTAATACTATTGCCATCATCTCAGCTAATCGAGAGATGAAAAGGGCCTCCATGGAAAGGATCTAAGATTTGTACACTAATGAGCTACGAATGATATTATTATTTTTAAATTATATGAAAAAAAATAAAGCTAAGTTTAAAAAATAAATTTGTAATTTGGAGTTTCTTACATTCGGTCTTCTTTAACTTACTCATTGGCTGTGTGCCCCCTCCCCTCCCCCCCTTAGCCCCTTGTAGGGATTTTGAGTTTGAGACCCACTGGTCTAGACGGAGGTTGTTTACACGGGGGTAGACCACATTCTCTTCCTTTGGTGGCTTGAATATATCTGTAAGCGACAGGGGGAAGAAAACATTACCGGCGACGACTGTGGAGAAATACCGTCAAGGGGAAATTACACTTCGAACAGTTTGGCAGACCTGCATTGGCTTGCGGTGCTTGTTCGCGGCTTAGTTCGACGAATTTAATTCGATTGTGCCGTGCGAACAGACTTAAAAGGGAGGGGAAGGGGTTTGACATAAACTTCACTCTGGAAGTGTGTTAAGAAGAAGAAAAAACTATAATTAATTACTTGATTTTAAATTTGTAAACAACTGTGATTGAGTGTTTTCATTAATTAATCAGTTTTACAATACTCTGTCTAATTAAATAAAATACGTTTAACAAATTTAACAAAACTATGGATATTTTGATGTTGTTTTTGTTTTTTGAGGACCACGTTTAAGGTGGGGAGTGTAGGGGATACCAGAAAAGGTTTTTATAGTTTTTATAGCAAAACTTTTTTTTTATTTGCCAAAGAAAATCAAATGTTGCTAGAAAAACAATAAGAGTTTAATTTTCTTCACATGGTGAAATCAACAATAGTCGAATATCTGTCTTAAGAGTAGCCTGAAATTTAATAAAAACTTTTTCTCCTTGTTTAAAAAATGTGTTCTCTAATTCCGCTATGGTCATGACAGATATTTGACGGCTGTTAATTTCACCATGTGAAGAAAATATCAAACTATTTGTTTGTATTGGAACAATATTTCATCTTGGCAAAAAAAAAAGAGTTTCGCAATAAAAACCACAAAAACACTCGCGTTTGTTAAACTCCCAACTTAATACTCGTCTATAATAGATGTGTATTTATAATGAATAAAGCATAGATGGAAAAGGTTTAAATTAGAATAAATGTAATATTAGTATCAAAACAATCACAAAAGACCCGTCTGAGGTTCGAATTTCAACCTTTCCATCACTGTAAATCCAGTCTATTGCAAGATAGATGAGTGATCCACGCAAATTAGGGTACACTTCTTCTAAATATAAACTTCCTCATCCCTTAAAAAATTAACGTGATTATTACGTAAACGTACGTACGTCCCCCGTTCCTTCGTCCACCACCTCAATTTGCCGTCTACTATTATTATTCCAAGCAAATGTGAGGGCACTTTCTCTAAACTCTACCTTTCTCACCTCTACTCCATTAAGTGTAGTGATAAGACTAGCCGGACATATACGAAGACCAAGGAGCACGGAAAAAAATAATTCAAATTAAGTTATTAAATAAATTTTTCTTTGAAAAAATTATGCCTAACATAATTTACCCTTGGTAAAACAAGTCATAAACTTATCGTTCGGTTACCTGGTGGTCTAGAGGTAAGTGGTCAGACTTCTGTACTGGGAGTCCGGGTTTCAATCCCCGGTCCCGGCACAGATTTATCTGATTGCCCAAACCCTTCCTTCACCTCTGACAAGACATCTTGTGAATGTGGGGAATGCCAGGCCTCCACCGTGGTTCGGATCCCACGTTAAACTGTAGGTCCTCCATTTCATCTCACAATCACCCTACCATTACACATTAGCGTAAGTGCGTACAACCCGAACGGGTAGTAAGACGCGGTGCTAATAATAATAATAATAATAATAATAATAATAATAATAATAATCTGACCTAGATATCCCCTTCATTATCCGTCTAGTCTACTGCGAGAGTACCACCTTATACCATGCGGAGACTGAAGCGGGCCCTAACAATTTTGAAATCTCGTTTAAATACAGATAGAAATTATTTCATAACAACGAACATCATTTAACTGTACTCTATTTTCAAAACCACATTCAAAATCACGTACTGTTATTTAAATGTTCAAAACATTCTGATTAAATTTGTGTTTAGTGTAAGGGTACCAAAAAAATAGCTTTTCCAATTTAACTCGACGATAATTTTGAGCTATATATATGCAAATACTAAAAACAAACCAGTAATTAAAACCGTGCGGTAAATACTTAATTACAAATATCCACATCTCTACAGAGATGTCAAAAACACGACAGTAATAATGAAAGAAAAATAATTTAAATAATTAATTTAATATATGTGCTATATAAAAATAATCAGATTCATTTTATTACTTAACACTATCTAGTATTACTAATCGGCCTCGTGATATAGTGTGGTCAGTGCACCTGGCTACCTACCGTAGGGTCCCCGTTTGATACCTGACTGGTACCATTGGTATTTTTTCCAGAAAGGAGAGTTCTCCAAACAGTCGCCATGATCTGGTGAATTAGGATTAAGTTAGTTTGGTTGCTAGTTATTATTATTATTATTATTATTATTATTATTATTAGCACCGCGTCTTACTACCCGTTCGGGTTATACGCACTTACGCTAATGTGTAATGGTAGGGTGGTTGTGAGATGAAATGGAGGACCTACAGGTTAACGTGAGATCTGAACCACGGTGGAGGCCTGGCATTCCCCACATTCACAAGATGTATTGTCAGAGGTGAAGGAAGGGTTTGGTAATCAGATAAATCTGTGCCGGGACTGGGGATTGAACCCCGGACCCCAGCATAGAAGTCTGACACCTTACCCCTAGACTGCCAGATCATCCCTGGTTGCTAGTTGAGTGAACAACCTAATATTCACTATCACTATCATCTCACCTCATCGGGGCCTGGAAAGATCCCCCACGGAAAGGATGTGCGATTATTACATTCGGGGATCCCCTGAGCAAAGGTACATTAGTACTGGCTGATCTTTCCACCAACTGTGCTATGAGTGATGTAGCCAAGATACGCATGAATAAAAACTTGTGTTACTGACGGAGATAGTTATAAATATTATTACCATTATTATTATTATTATTATTATTATTATTATTATTATTATCACCGCGTCTTACTCCCCGTTCGGGTTGTACGCCCTTACGCTAATGTGTAATGGTAGGGTGATTTTGAGATGAAATGGAGGACCTACAGTTTAACGTGGGATCCGTACCACGGTGAAGGCCTGGCACTTCACACATTCACAAGTTGTGATTAATACACGTCTTATCAGAGGTGAAGGAAGGGTTTGGTAATCAGATAAATCTGTGCCGGAGACCGAGGATTGAACTCCGGACCCCCGCACAGAAGTCTGACACCTTACCTCTAGACCACCAGGTCACCCTGGATAGAGTTGACTAAATAAAATGATGTAGAGGGTTTGGGATTGCTAAAATTTGGAATGTCAAGACCAGTGGTTAGATCCCTTTCTCTTCTACTTCAGTAACCACAGTAGTTTTTGAATCTTAAAAATATTTCAAAGGAAGAAGAAAACTTTGAGATATTACTAACAGATTTTAATATATCTCGCTAAATATGATATATTTCAACATATCTTTAGAACAACTTTTAAAACAAAATTTTAAACTCAAAGTGTCGACTATAACTGTCTAAAGTGTCCCAATTAGGTGTTATCTCTCCAAATAACTATCTCCCTTTTTTTTTTACTCAAATTATACCTATTAGTTTTCAACATTTCTTAATTTCTTAACGCCCTTCAATCTTTTTATGTATTTTTTTACGATCTTTTTAACTCCTTATAAAATGTCAATGTATTCATTATTATTTAAATAATTTTAATTACAATAAAATGTGTAATACTTAAGCTTAAAGTATTACGTTCTTATCTTATTAACACTCAATTCCATTCAAGGAGATGATCTATATATATAAAATACTAGGTGTGGGGGAAGGGGGTGAAACTGATAGAAAGAGGGGTACATGCCAAGCTTTCACTAGCAGACTTTTCAATTTTTAACCACGTTTCAATTACCTGAATTACCTGCACGATCAGAACATTGGTCTCGCTTTGATGGAAGACAGACCATCAGGTTTGGTTTGCTCATCCAGAGGGAATGAGGAGGGTGGAGGGGGGGGGTGCAAGGAGGGGAAATTCAAAGAGAGGAAAATGTCAGCCAATCAAGGAGACATGCCATGTCTCAGCGATCTTATGGCGTTGTTGGGGTGGTTGATGGAAGAAGAGAAAAAAAAAATCTTATCCTCAAACAAACGATTTTTTATTTCTCATTTTCTATACTTTTTTTAGAAAAAAAAAAAGAGAAGAGAAATAAAAGATCAAATTAATTTTGTTTTTACCTCCCTTAAGGGCACAGTCTTCCCATCAGTACCACATTTATTGGGAAATATTTATTTTTGTTTTATTTATCATTTATTCTTTTCCTAATTTCTCAACCGTACAAAACCCTTAAATACTTTTAACTAAAGTAAAATAAGAAAATTATTATTATATAAAATAATAATAAATATTAATTAAATGTTCTATATTGGTTCACCCACGTAATAGTTAAAGAATACGTGAAAATTAACGTGTAAAAAATAGCTCATGATGACCAACCACATCGCCTAAAATGAAAAATATTTTTATTTCAATTGTTTGTGCTAATATGTGTTTTTAAAATAAGTCCTTTTAAAGAATATTTAATTTGGTGAGAAAACTTTACATTTGTAATTTGAAATAAATATAAATCTGTATTTTATAAGTACTGTAATGCACTTTCTAATACAAATTATTTAAATATAATTGATTTTTTTTAAATTGTTGAACACACAAAAATTAAAAACACTAAAACTATTTATTATACCTAAGTTATACTTGTTTCATGCATTAAATTTAATTTCATTAATTTAAGAACCATAATGTGCACTTTCTTGACCGATTGATTATACCAACACACGACTTATAAACTAACTTAAAACTAGGACAGGCACGACATCCATTTCCCAGCCGTTAACTCCATCACTGTGAAAGGGTAATCAATCCCAAATTTAACCAAGGATAGATTTTTCGGCTATGTCATGAATCAAACCCGAGATCCTTATCTCAGTAGACAAACAAGCTACCGACTGAGCTAAGGCGTTGGTCTATATACATTAAAGTATGATAATTCTTGTGAGGACCCTTTTTCCTCCATTTCTTTAATTCCCATTTTTCGCTCTCTTTCATCTTCTCTCTCTCTCTCTCTCTCTCTCTTACCTCCCTCCCCAACCCCTGTTCCTCGCTCATCGGACCACTGTTGAGGATGTTTGTGGTCTTCTGAAGACGAAGGTATGCAGATCTTTCTCCCTATTCCCCCCTCTGGACCACTACAGAGCGTAGACAGTCTTACCCAAAGGGTCTCTGGGTAGCCACGTGGAAAATGAACCCCCCCTTTTCTCCCCATCAACCCCCTCCACCCCCTTTTCCACCACCTTTCAATCCCTAACTCTTAGCCACATAGCTGGTTAGCCGCTTTCAAAAGGTCAATTTTATGCATACCTCGAGGTGCTACACTAAGAACATTTCCTGTGGAAAGTTAAAAATAAAAAAAATAAAAAGAGAGAATTGAGAAGGGTGGATAAGGGAGAAAATAAAATTACTGCTATCTGCAAACATGAAGACCTTTCTTCTGTAAAGGAGAAGTTAGAAGTTTTCTTTAAAAAAAAAAAATCCGTTTGCCTTGCTCTTCAAACGAGGTGGTTGGAATGGTTTTCTGAGACCATTGGTCGAAAGATTCTCTGGCATCCAGTGGATGAATTCCTTTTGTCTTATATCAGAGACGGGCAACGTGCCACCTGATATATATTTTTAGGGCTTTTGTCTAATATACCTTAGCATTATATCTTTATTTTAAAAAGAAAACTTCTACAACTTCTCCTTTACAGAAGAAGGTATTTATGTTTGCGGATAGCAGTAATTTTATCTTATCCCATTTGTAGTATTTTGCGTAAACTTTCTGAACACATTGATTATATAATTCTGAGGTCAAAATTTCCCACACAGGACTAATAATTATGCATAGAAATTTATTTAATATGTATATCTAATAGCTATCTTATCAACATTTTTTCTTGTTAGATTATTTGGCATCTCCATAAGGTTTAAATATGTAATTTAAATATATATGCTAAGTGTATATGATTGTTTGTGTTAATTTATTTTCTCTCTGATTTATTCAGTTCTTCTTACCTCGTTTATTTAACGTGAATAGCCTATATCTATAGTATACAATAGCCCCATGGCTTCTTTGGTGCTGACTGACAGCTCACAGCTGACAGCTGACAGTCAACATTTAGGTATATACATAAATTTTGTCTGTCAGAAGTGACAGCTGCTAAACACATGTTTTTGCAGATCATATGGTTCGGCGTAGGGATAAATAATTTGGTCTGGTATCTTTTCAGCACTGTCAGCTGTGAACTGTGAACTGTCAGTCAGCACCAAAGAAGCCATGGGGCTACTGTACCAATGTGAAGAGAGCTGTGTTCAATGGCTAAAGAAGAAACCTGTAGGCATGTTATAGATTGATTTTTATTTATTTTTAATTTTATTACATTTTTTTTAGCACGGCGTCTTTCGGGTTCTACGCCTATGCATTAATTACACCATTGTGTTAGGGATAATATAAGCCAGGGTATTGGGCTTTTAGGTTTATAAAAACTTACAATAGCTAGTCTAATATTATAAGATGATGAGTGTGAGTTTTAAGGAATGTCATTAAAATTTGCCTTATGAAATATTTAAAGGAAAAATCTGACACCTTAACTCTATTTGTAGTATGTATGTCTACTAGGCTAGGGGACTTGTGTTCGATTCCTGGTTTGGCCAAAAAATATATCATTGGTGAAATATAAGTTTCTCTCTTACGGTGGTAAATTAACGTCCAGAAGTTGGGTGTTGTGTCTGTAATCGATTTAAGTTATTTTATAAGTCGTGTGTTGATATAATCATGCTATTCAGAAAGTGCACGTTAATTAACATAGATATATAAAAATGAATAAATAAAGTTTAACGGAGAAACCCAGGTACAAAATCACCCTATCAGATAAGAGCATGTGGCCTTAATAGTCGGTCAAAACTCGAACACCAACTATTACAACTATTACTACTATTACTACTACCATTTCTAACTAATATTTTTTGTGATCTCCCAACAAAACGGCTCGCATGGCAAACCGCACATATTAGTAACATCATTTCTCAGTGAGATTCCGACTATTAATAGTAAGAAAATCAATCAACCCCACAACCCGCTTCGGTGGCCGCATAGTATAAGGCGTCACTCTCTCAATAGACTATACCGTAGATGACTAGAAGATCGTGGCTCAAAACCAGGTCGAGTGTGCTGAGACTATTTTTATTTCAAAATTGTTTTCCATTCTCCCTCCACGTGAATAAGAATACACTTTCTTCATATTTTAACCTTCCTCATCCTTAACCCATCAGCGTCATTAGTAAATAGGCGTATGACGAGAAAGGTTAGTAATGTGCGGTGGAAAATAGAAAATGAAGATGAATAAAAAATCTAACAAATAATTTTAAAAAAATTGCTCACCAGAATTTTATTTATGTTATTCATTTCAATTTGAAAAAAAACTACAAAACTTATCAATACCGAGGATTTCTCCTGTCGTTCTTTGTATCTAATAAGTTTTTTTTATCACAGAATGTATTTTAAGTTTACGAATTTCTTATTATATTTTTTTTCTGTTGGGCTTTCAATTTACAAATAATCCACTATAAGAAATGAAATAATGGAGCTTTTATTTTAGGATTGATACTCCTTTAAAAATATCCCAACATTTATTTTGGATTGGTCTTACTTTAATATTGATCTCTATTTATTATTTTTCCGTCCAAGCTTAATTTACAACTTTACTGAACGCCTCAAGTTTTGGGCGAGAGTGGTAAAACACAAATTATACAAACAATCGAGAAAGATTTTGTGGGGCTCACTTGCAAAAAAGTATTGAAAATGTTTAGTATACTACTTACTTAAAACTAAAATCTAATTTGATAAAATACTTACTTGTGCTATAATTTTTATACAAAATTTGTATAAGTACTTTTAAATATTTTATGTACGTTAGCGGTACTATTTTTTTGTGTCATCCATTGCTTAATTTATATTTATTTCCCTTTGCCTCATAATATATTTCCTAATATTTTTTTACCAACAATTTTCTACATCAATTTTTATACGTTTGATCTTTCCTTCTGATCTTTTTTCTTCTTTACCTTCAAGTATCCTTTATTCAACTTTCTTTCTTCCCTCTTTTTTTTTCTTCCTCTACCCTCCAACCAATAGAATCCTTTCTTTTTATTAGATCCATAAATTCATCATATCTATCGAGTCGGGAGAGCAACGAAGGTCCATCGTCATTGGCGGAGAGAATTTTACCCCCTTGTCTAAAGAGGGAGTGAGAGGGGAGAATGGTTGTTGGTTGTTGAAGGGGAGAGGGGGTGGATAAAAGGGGGGGAAGAGGAGGTGAAGGAGAAAGCGGACGGATTGGCGCATTGCGGACCTTTTCTTTTCTCTCCGCCTAGATATTAATATTGAATTTTTCTGTCTCGACCTCTCCGGCTTGGACTCGTGTCTGACGTCATGTGATGTGTGTGTGTGTGTGTGTTTGCGCGAGTATGCGCGCGCAGGCAGAGCCGTCTAGCGGACAAAGGCAGAGTGAGCACAGTTGGTGTTGTTGAGTTAGAGAAAAAAAAGCAAAAAAAGAGAGAGGAAAAGAAAGAAAAAAGTGAGGGACCCAGAGGTCAGTCGTTATAGAATGGGATTAGTATTTACTCCCAGCGAGTAGAGATAGAAAAAAAGATAGAGAAATATAACAGAAGAAAGTCGGACATCCGCTTGCTTTACTTTCTTCCCTTCTCTCCTCTTAACCCACCCCTTCCCCTTAGCAACCATCATCCCAGCACTATCAACCCCCTTACCCCCCCCCCTTTTTTATGTATTTATTTATTTATTTTTCCTGTCCCTCATTCTACGTTAGTGATCCTTTGCACATCTCTGGAAGTCTTGGAGTGTCCTCATACACACACACACAAGACAAAATAAAAAGCTTTCAATGTTGGCTGCATGTGTGTCCTCCCATCTTACTGGACTTTGCTTGTCGATACAAGAATCCCCCCCCCCC
>CABFOW010001683.1:55114-72146 GCA_902141385.1 Timema californicum
CCCCCCTGCTCAGACTTCTCTTACCGTCCTAACCCACCTTTGTCCCACCTTTCCCGTTCTATCGTATTCTTCTGGCAGATCCGATTTTGAAAGCTTTCAATTTAAGGGGGGAGGGGGGCGGGGGCTGGACTTCCTTCAGGGCGCATGTATACACACAGACACACTCGGAACCTGTCGAAAAGATCGATCCAATGTTTGGTTTGGACGATGGTAGCGGAACAGAGGGTAAGAGACTATATCTACAGCTAGTTGGGTTTTTTTTTTACCTCGTAGCTTCTATTCCCTTTTATATAGCTATACCAAAAATAAATTAAATACATAGAATAATAATCGAACCTTTTTTACGCCTTTAGGAAACAAAACTTTTGGAGGTACATAAATATACATACAGTAGTACCATGGCTTCTTTGGTGCTGACTGACAGCTCACAGCTGACTTCTGACAGTCAACATTTAGGCATATACCTACATTTTGACTGTCAAAAATAACAGCTGCTAAACACATGTTTTTGCAGATCATAGGTTTGGCGTAAGGATACATAATTTGGTCTGGTAACTTTTCAAAGCCGTCAGCTGTCAGTCAGCACCAAATAAGTCATGGGGCAACTGTAATTGGTAGCCCTACGTGTTAACCCTTTCTCTTCCATTCACTAACCAACTCTTCAGGACAATAAGGACACCAAATTCTGCTATATTGTAAAATATAAACTGCCATTTAAAAAAATTTAACAAGACTTTTTTGGTGACCTGGTGGTCTAGGGCGTAAGGTGTCAGACTTCTGTGTTGGAGGGCCTGGGATTCAATCCTTGGTCCCGCCACAGATTTATCTGATTACCAAACCCTTCCTTCACCTCTGACAAAACATCTTGTAAATGTGTGGAATACCAGGCCTATATTCACATGTCATGGCGTTATAATATAAGTAAACCCTTATCAAAGAACGCACTTGGAATATAAAAGACTCTTTTGTGATTTTGAAATCTACCATAGAAATAAAAACTAAATGTCGACCTCGGTGCTCTTAAGGTAAAGTTCTCACCTCTGTATCCAATGTTCGTGGGTTCAAACCCAGCCAAGGTCGACGGATTTTTCTTGAGCGATAAAAATTCCGTAACACAACTTCCTTCGAATTGGAAGTAAAGCTGTTGGTCATGTCGATTGTGGCATGTAAAAGAATCCTGGAAAGAATGTGAAAATACCTTTCCCTTAGATTTGGGAGGTCCGTTCGCTCTCGCTCATAGAAATTCTCGGGTGGGGTGATATAATCAATCGGTTCAGAGAGTGTACGTTAAGTACCTCAAAAATAATAAACAAGTAATAACTAAAATAATATAATATTTTTTTAGTTCATTACTTTTGGGCCTTATTGTAAACTTTGCCATATTTTCCGGCACTTCCTTGAGAGCTGCTGTCATAGACAACTAATCTAGGAAATAATATTCTCCCCCACTTAATTGATAGCTCAAAATATGGTATTCCAATTAATTTAAAAATGAATTTATTTTAACTAATTTTAATAGTTTATTTGTAGTATTTGCAACCTTTAGTTTGTTCTTACACTTTGTTTTTATTTAACCTTATTAGTGAATAAATTAATATAAGGTTCTCAATTTAATTTAGTTATTTACTAAAATTAAACTATTTATAACTTTACAGTGGGGAATGCCAGGCCTCCACCGTGGTTCGGATTCCACGTTAAACTGTAGGTCCTCCATTTCATCTCACAATCACCCCCCTACCATTACACATTAGCGTAAGTGCGTATAACCCGAACGGGTAGTAAGACGCGGTGCTAATAATAATAATAATAATAATAATAATAATATAACTTTTCAACCCAAGACCATTGATATTAGGCTAATAGGTCAGGCTCTCAATTATCATGATTTATGGTGGCGAGGAGGGTGAAGTTCGTATCTCGTCCGGGTTCATTATGAGAGAGGAGAGAGAGGGTTAGACTATCATTAAGTTGACTTTACTACATAGTATTCCTGCTAATGCTGGTGCACTTTCACTAAACAGCCATAGTCACTCTCACGCTTTATATTAACCATGGTAAAAAAACGTAATAATTAAAGAAAAATGGGTTTAAAATAGTAGAGCATTGAATTTGTATTTCATTTCAACATATAGGTTTATTATAGATAAATAAATTATTTCAAACACTTAAGGTGTTTTTCATGTCGCGATATTGGCGGATAAAAAGTTTTATATTTGAAGAAATGAATTGAAAACGGGGAAACGGCCACGTGTATAAAGTTGAAACGCATTCACCCACTACTCCCCCTCAAATCACCCCAGCTCCCCGCTCCTCCCCCCCCCTCTTTTTCCTCTTTAAACGCTGGACAAACTCCTCAGGCTGCCCTTCACGTCTGCTACACGACGATGAAGGAAAAAACGAAGAATTTACTTTAATCTTGTCGGCTTTCAAAAACACGCCAGTCCCCTGTCCTTTCCTTTTAGAATCTCTCTCTCTCTTTTAACCGCTACTGGCGGCCACCCATCGCAAACAGGGAGTTCGGAAAATTCGGGATCACACAGGGAGAGATTGGGGGGAGGGGGGTGAGAGGGGGAGATCTTCTTAGAGAGAGGCTTACAGGTGCTTTTGAGGAGGAGTTGCATCCTTGAACTGAAGGTGGATCGAACATCACCAGCTAACATTGTAAATACAGAACTTAAACTACCCCAATTTATTAATATATATATACACACACACACACAGGTTTTTTAGAAACTCAACGACCAAACTGCACATAGAGCTTGTTTGAACTAAAAGTAATAACAAATCCCTATACACTTACATCCGGAAAGCTCTTCTATGCCGTCATTAATGGTTCTACATCACAGGAAGTGCTTGTCATTATTCCATGTGTAGTGCCACGCGCCTAACTCCTATGCAACTTGCTATACACGCATGCTTGCACAGCTTTGTTCTCCCGGCGCTGTACGCCGAGACTTAGGATACAATTTAAGGGTATTAGCGTAGTTTTCCGGATAAAAGTTTATAGGGATTTTGTATTACTTTTGGTTCAAACAAACTATAGGTGCAGTTTGGGCGTTGATTTTCATAACACTATGTATGTATATATGTATGTATGTATGTATGTATGTATGTATGTATGTATGTATGTATGTATGTATGTATGTATGTATGTATGTATGTATGTATGTATGTATGTATGTGTGTATATATATATATTATTAGCACTATTCGTATATTTCCAATAAAAAGTTACAATTTAAGTTTTAATGAACTTACATAATATGCAATACATATATTAAAATAGTTTATTTTTATTTTTTGAAATTTGAAACTCGAAAGAAAGAAAAATCCCTCTATATATAATTTTTACTATATTTCGAAGTCCGGTCAAGATCTCTTCGTTAGTTCAAAGGTTTCCAAGGGGTAACTCACACAGGCACGGTTCGTCACATTTTGTCCCAAGATAAAAAAAAAATAGAAAGAAGAAAGTATTATTTCTTGCAGACTTTTCCCTTCTACCCTGTCCTTCTCAGTTTTTACTTCTTGTTTCTGAAGCTGCCTCAGCAATTTTCAATTTCTCGCCCACCCCTAATCCCCCTCTTTTTTTCTATTTTACTTTCCCTTCTTTTCTCTCTCTCTCTCTTTGGTCTTTTGTCCGTGGGGAGAATTAAAAACTCCCGACATGCCTCAACGTCGTTTTTCAATACAAGAGGGGTTAGGGAATGGAAAGGGAAGAACAGAATCTTAGTGGAATGTCAAAAGAAATGAACACAAACATAACGCAAGAAAACGACCGACTTGACTCTACATAAACAGACGGATAAACCATCAAATAAACTGTTTGATGTAATAATGCGTCTATTGTCTTAAAGTTTTGAACTCTTTTTTTTAATATATTTGTAATATCCCTGTCGTAAATAAATGACTACTTTTAGGGAAATAAATTTTTAACACAATGATATAATAATGGATTAAATGGCCAAGCTATTATATTTGTTATTTACGGTTATGACCGCATTTAAATATTGTATTTTTTAAATTGAAAAAATGACACCTAGACATGGGAATCAAACCCGGGATATTTTGGTTTAGTACGTCACCTATGCTCCAATTAAGAATCTCCTGTCCCTAAGGTCTTTCTTCACTCTTACGCACGTCCATCACAGAATCTGCCTTAAAATATGAGTGAAGAATTACCCTGGACATGAGACGTATTCCTGGATAGCTCCGTGGTAATTAACATTAGCGTACTAAGACAAATGTCGCGGGTTCGATTTGCTGAGTCTAGGTGTCATTTTTCAATTTAAAAAATACAAATGATATAAGTTAGTTGAAACATTTCAAAAATAAGAATAGTTGCTCAAATAAATTGTATCCATCCGGTCCTGGGTTCGATCCCTGGCACTTATAAAATGTATTTGTGAAGCAATGGGTTTGTAACGAGGTCAAACTCAGACTCTTGTGGACAAATGACGAACTACTTGAATAAATAAGTAGCAGCTCCGGTTTATAAAACTGAGATTGACTACCGTAGGGTTCGTTGTGATGACCTCATGACAGCCTCCATCCGTAAATTTTGGCACTATCATCGCTAACAGCGACAGCCGCTCGGTTGAGGGCTCATACTATGGAGTTGTATATTATTATTATTATTATTATTATTATTATTATTTTATACTTTAAAGCCACATTGGTGACTCACTCACTGACATTAATATTTACCCACTTCCGGATGAGCTAGAAACGTTAAATTTAGCAAACATATAGCTTATATCCTGTAAACGAAGGAAAAATTCCAAAAAAATTTAAAACAATTCATTTTTAACCCTCGAAAAAAATTCAAAATGACGGAGCAACTTTAAAGTTGGTGTGGACCTTTCTTTGGAGGTCTCATGTGGCTAAATGGTAACACCTATCAAAAAACTGTTCTGGGATTACATTAGTTTACATCCACTCGCAAATAAAACTCACTAAGGGTTTGAGGTCAGAGCCCCCAACGAGCAAAGCGAGTTTTATTATACACCACACCTTAACTTTCGTCAGGGATACCCACATATTCATACTTTTTTTTGTACCACGTCCAACTACCATTCGGATTATACGCTTATGTACTAATTATACTATGGATTTCAAGGCTTAGGAAAGTTACATTTATAGGAAGTGTAAGCGCATCTGTGTGGAGAGAGAGTGGAAAACCACTTTGGAAAAACCACCCCGTCAGTACACTCGACTGATATTCGAACCTCGATCTCCCCGTCATCGGAAGTCTTATACTACTGGTGAGAGTAGATCGTTAAACCATGTGATGGGTGACCTGGCGGTCTAGTGGTTAAGGTGTCAGACTTCTGTGCTGGCTGCCGGGGTTCAATCCTCGGTCCTGACAAAGATTTATCTGATTACCAAACCCTTCCTTCACCTCTGACAAGACATCTTGTTAATGTGGGGAATGCCAGGCCTCCACCGTGGTTCGGATTCCACGTTAAACTGTAGGTCCTCCATTTCATCTCACAATCACCCTACCATTACACATTAGCGTAAGTGCGTATAACCCGAACGGGTAGTAAGACGCGGTGCTAATAATAATAATAATAATAATAATAGTTAAACCATGTGGCAACAGAAGCAGGTTATTTGTTTATTAATATGTGTCCACCTGCCGCCGCGTCGTAGGGCTACTTTTCTCCGTCGTCATTCGTAACGAGGACCTCGTACATGTAACATTTCACGGATTCGTAGATATCTGACATGCATCTAGTGTATGGGTAATATTTGAAAAAATATGTCAATCAATGCGTCAATGCTGTCTGTCATGAATTCATTTTGGCGGTCGATCCTTTGAGAAACTGCTGTAGATAAAAACGTTGCTCACACTTCCCGCCTTTCATTTATGTACCGACAGCGCCCTCTAGCATTTAACGGCGACGTCTGCGGACATACATTCATTAACGAAAAAGGTTCGTTTTAATGTTCTCTATCTCCCATTAAAGTTTGTACAAAGAGTTTCAAATTGCCCTGTATATACAGCCATTTGACTACTCTAACAAAATAGATGTATCCACACCCATTTGACTAATTCAACATAGATGTAATGAATCTCATGAGGACTACTTCAAATGGTATGAAGTGCAAAACCACAGGAAGACCTCAAAATGCATGTGTTGACATCCAATATACCACTTTTAATACCCATTCAACTATTTAAACATTAATGTAATTACATATATTTGACTACTACAAATAGTAAAGAAATCCATTCGATTACGTTAAAATAAATGTATTGACACCCATTTGACCATTTCAACATAAAATGTTATGAGACCTATTTGACTAATACAAGTGGCATATTATAACACCCATTCTAATACTTAAAAATACACATATTGATGCCAATTTGACTACTTCAACAAATGTGTAATTAGATATATTGTTATAGTATGAATAGCATGTAATGATTACCCATTCAAATAATTAACAGGACAAGCGTATCAATACCACCCGCCGATGACTGCAAGATACGAGGTTCAAATATCGGTCAGATGTACTGAGGGGGGGTTTTCCAAAATTGTTTTCCAATCTCCTCTATACGAAAATACTGGTACACTTCCTATAAATATAGCCTCCTTAATATCTAAAACCATTATCGTAATTAGTCCATAAGTGAATAGCCCGGACGGGTAGTAAGACTTCGTGCTAAAAAAAAAAAGAATCGACATTCATTTGGCTCTAAGAAAAAATTGTTTGACGCCCGGGGTTAGAGTCAAACCAGAGTCCCTCATCACTCTCTCCATTTGACGATCAAAACTAAGGGGGAAAGGTGAACACAAGTGTATGGGGGGTTAGGGGGTGGTATGGTAATCGAGGTACTCAGTGTCAGGCGCATCTCCCTGGAGAAAGGGAGGGGGTTATACCCTTGAGGAGAAGGAGAGGGGAAGCTGAACACAAGGGTGGTAGTGGGGGGAGAGAATAAGATTGACAGAGATCGGAAAACAAGACAAACTTTCTTCAGACGTGAGCATAGATGCATGTGAGAAAACTGATAATATAAAAAGTCAGAGAAGAAGTTGATCAAAACGAAGAAAGTAAAATAAAAAAAAGTACGACACAATCGTACAAACTTTCTCATATTGTGCGTTATATCTTGGAAGAAAATTTCCAAAAATAGGATTTCAGTTAACTACTCTTAATTATATTTTACTTACTCATAAAACAATCATATTAATCCCAATAAACACATTTAATGTATTTGCCTACATCTTGAAACAAGTTGTTCAAATTTTTAACAGATTTTTAAATTTCAAAAATATATATAATTTTAACTATCCTAAAATTATTTTTGACTTGTAAAAATAAAAATTATAGTGTTACTTATGATGAAAAACTATTCCTAGATACCCATTTTTAACTCAATCTCAAGGCTGATTTTAAAAAAAAAATCAAATTTTCTATAATTTTTCGTAAGAAAACTACCGTTTAATTAATTTAATTTAGAAAAACAAACACACATCATTATTGATTATGTAAGATAATTTCTCTATTCAAATTTCAAACAAAATCGTTTGGAAAAAATCCAGTTTTTCAAAAATCAGTTCTTATTTAACCATTTTAAAATGTATATTTTAGAAAAACAAATATATAATTATGTATAATGTAAAAAACTTAAATATACTCATTTTTACCGAGGTCAACAGAGCTATTTGTTTGAAATTTTCAAATTAGCAACCAGAAGCCTAATTAGTTAACTACTCTTGATTGAATTTCTCCCCAAAAAACAAGTATAGGCCTACAGTTTTATTTGTCATGTCAAACACTTCCCAGATACACATTTAAAAAAATTGTCGGCATCGTTTAAAGAATATTTCGATTTTTTTTAAATCACTTATCAGTAAACTACCCTCTAAGGAATTTTTACCAAAAAACTAAGTATATAGTGTTATTTGGAAGGTCAAACCCTTTATATATATATATATATATATATTTATATATATATATATTTATATATATATTAATCAAAGTCTTTAAAGACATTTTCAAAAAGTTTGCTCTTAATTTTAGGGTTAAGGCTACTCTCAAAAAAAGTCTTGAGGTATTGACCTATAACATCTAGATATCAAAGTTTGAGCATAAACATCAAACCAATTCCGATCTGTGGCCAGGGACAGTTAGAAAGAGGGGAGAGAAAATCAGAGGGCTCTTTTCTATGTGATGACATTTTCCCTCTTCTTTTAACGAGTTTACAAAATCTTAGACTTTGATATTTGCACCATAAAAACATTGAATTGCTTTTTAATTTTACCTTTCCCTTGTTTCCTATTCTAGATAGGCATTTTCACCACTGAATTTTTTAATCTACATCCTGGCAGGAAGACTCCTACAGGACATTTTCGTGCCCAAGACAAATAGCCTGAGTTGTAGGGGATTTATAAAAAATACGTTTACAAAAAACTACTTAAAAATAAAAATAGTAATTATGTGACAACGTAGGACTATTTTCAGAACTATTTAAGAATGTATGGTTTTTGTTACAACTTTATATCTTAGAAACTCACTGAGTAAAACGTAAATTCACTAACATGGGAAATCCTATCTTGACTGGCCGTGACGTCACAGGTAGGCAGCGCCACACAATGTTACATATTTTAGACAGTTCCAAAGAGTAAGCTGTCAGAATGATCAAATACAAGTCTAGGGAAATCTTGGTTCAGTTCTAGGTATTGATTAATATATTTATTATATTTACACGGGTTCATACCTCTATCCAATTAGTCAATATCTTGACGGTTGGACTGGATGCGTAAAATTAACCTGGACATAGTATTGTCATATATTTTGCTAATTTCAAAGTTGAGTGCTGACAGTGCTATAAAAGTGCATATTAAATATCTGGATAAAAGTTAACTAATAAAAAAGCTTATTGTTTCAGTAAAAATATTAGATTAAAACACTCGTAAGCTTTGTTTTCCCCCCACTAAAATGGGAGTGTAGGGNGTGTTTTAACAGGGATTTTTTTGCCGAAATAATTCAAATAATAACCCTCCAATAAAAAATATATTAATTTTTTTCCCCCAGTCATAGTGACCTCAATATTTATTTAATATTAGTCAAGGGGTGTCCTTGAATTTATTGAGAACTTTTTCTCTTCATTTAAAAATTTCCTTATCTAGTGATGGTATTCAACAACTGTTGATATCAACATGAGAAGAAAATTAAAATCTATGTTTCTACTGGAACATTATTCTATTTAATTTGGTCAAAAAAAAAAGTTTTGCATAAATGACAGTGAAAACACTGTCCTTAAAACGCGTTCTCTATCCTTTCACCTTAACGGAACTTCTTTTTTTAAATCAGATTAATTTTAATTTAAAAAATACTACGCTTTCTGAACAGTCCGATATAATTTAGTTTAAAAATCTGTCCCCATTCTGACAATTTATGGCAAACGTAGAATTAAGGAGTAGAATTCCAATTCGAGAAATGGGCTACGGAGCGGGTTAGGTTCTAGCAGACATTACGTCCTAAAGGCGAGGTGGGATGGAAGAGGGAGGGGGGGAGGGGGCTATTAAAATACCACCCACAAGTTTCTCGATAAATCTCCACATTGCGATAGGATCTTTATAAAAGGGAAAAACTTGAGAAAATGATGTGATCTACGTGAATCTCATACATAGACTCGCTCCAGGCACATAGAAAATGGGCATTAAATTTTATCTGCGACGTTTGGGGAAATTCGAGAAGTAATAGATGGAGGGCGCTGGGTCCAATACTTTAAAGACTTAATCGAAGAAATTGTAATAAATCGCATAGGCCGATAGCTTTATAAAGTATCTCTCTTCTGAATGTTAAATCTTGAGAAAATATTAGTATTGTCGTTAACCGTCCCACCCCTTTCCCCTGGCCTATTTGATATATATTTATATATATGTATGTGTGTATGTGTGTGTGTGTGTGTGTGTGTGTGTGTGTGTGTGTGTGTGTATCAATCCGTCAGGATAGCCTGCCTATCCAAGGGTGAGAGTTGTCGGGTAGGAGCGTTTAAAATAGTCATACTCGTGTTTATGGATTTATTATAGACTAAGGTACATAATGGTATGTAGATAGTTAATTGGTGTAGGTGACCTGGTGGTCTAGGGGTAAGGTGTCAGACTTATGTGCTGGAGGTCTAGGGTTCAATCCTTGGTCCCGGCACAGATTTATCTGATTATCAAACCTTTCATTCACCTCTGACAAGACGTATATTAATCACGACTTGTGAATGTGGGGAATGCCAGGTCTCCACCGTAGTTCGGATCCCACGTTAAACTGTAGGTCCTCCATTTTCATCCCACAATCACCCTAACATTACACGTTAGCGTAAGTGCGTATAACCCGAACGGGTAGTAAGAATCAGTGCTAACAATAATAATAATAGTTCATTGGTAGAATACTACAAAAGTTATATCCTAAGTCGTCAAGTCTAGCAAACAGTTTTTGGATACGTCTGTATCGGTGAACTATTACAACTCACCCTGAACAAAAACTACATAGTCCTCCCTCCTTGATCCTTGCTATAAACCTCTCAACACTTTCCAAAGGCTCTTCTAAAACAAGAAACCACTTCGCGTCGTTTCGCACCTATTTACAGCTTTAAAAAATGTGTAATGAAGTTTTGTCCAATGTAATTTACTGGTATGTAATTATATGCAATCAAAGCTGACTTTAAAAACATATGCGTGAACTTATTGTGGACTGTTCTGAATAGCTTGGCTGACTCAGGCTTTCATTGTTAATTAGGGAAATGTGTGTCTTATGTAACATACAGTAGCTCCATGGCTTCTTTGGTGCTGACCACATTTTTGGCAAATCGTGTTTTCTTTTCCCTTTTACTCCCATAATACCTCACGCGAGCCGGCAGATGAGTTGGGCCTGGCTACGATGAACGATCTTGATTGTATAGTTTTTTGTTGTTGTAAAAAAACAATACAGGATGTACAACTAGGATGTACAACTAGGATATTCTTGTATCTGCACTGTATCGACTCTTGTCGAACTCGACTAATCGAAGTTAAGATTCCTTCGGATGACCTTCGACCGGCAACCCTGGCCGAGAGACGCAAGAAGAAGGACAGAGGGACCTAGTCCCTGGGTAAATTTAGACCATAGGGGAAGGGGGGGGGGCAGCCCTCACGTCTATTGTTGTGTGTGGGTCTCGTAGCCCCAGACGATGAACAGGACGGTTGCCGACGACACGCGGTTGTTTCCGTCTAGGAGCGTCACCGACAGGTTTAGGAAGAGAGGGTAAGACGTCGTCTGACTTTGAACCCATGAAAATGTGAATCCACAGTCCAATTTTCATATAAATTACAAACTTTGTTTTTAGGTCAACATTCAAAATATTTTACTGTATTATTAATACAATTTTATAGGTATTGGTAATGTTTATCAAAAGTGACAATTGAAGATCGCATGACCTGGCGTATAAATAAATGAAAACTTTTTTTAGTAATTTTTGTAGCTGTCAAAAAGTATTTTTCTATCTAAATCATCTTATACTTATTCTGCAGATTCCTATCCACTTGGCCTAGTACAGAGCTGAGTCACTAAGCAACTGTTTTTCCTTAGCACCACATCTTACGCATGTGTACTAATAACACTAATGGATAAGGGATTAGAAAGGTTATATTACGAAGAAATGTACCCGCATTTGCGTCAAGAAACAGTTTGGAAAAACCACCCTAACTACATCCAACCAAGATTAGAACCTCCATCTCCCTGTCATCAGCAGTCTAGTCTAATGCGAGAGAGACGCCCTAGATCATACAGCCACCGAATCAGGTTTCCATGTATTCATACGTAAAGCCATATGATAAGCAGGTGCCACTTTTGATAGATATTATCAATAACTATAACAGAACAAAAATAATATAGTAAAATATCATTTTTCCCTGCAAAATAAGTTTTTTTTCTAAAGGGCTCTTTATATGAAAATCGTACTGTATATTAAAGTTCCATACAAGAATATTGACCCTCAGGGCATCAGTAGTTGGCCATACTGTTTACTGGATGGATATTTTTTTAAATATTAATTTTAATGCCATGATTATGAAGGGTTTAATTTAATGGTAGGAATGAGGGATTTGTTTGGAAGAAAAGCAACCGCATTAACGTAAAAAAAACAGGTATGTGGAAACAACATGAACCACGTCTGTAGCTGCGTGGTCTAACGCGCTACTCTCGCAGTAGACTAGACTACCAATGGCGGGGAGATCGAGGTTAGAATCTCGGTCGGATGTACTGAGTGTTTTGAATTGATTAGCCCAAATTTAAATATTAATATTGAGTTATTATTTGAATTAAACCATTGATTCTCATCTAGGGGCTCCACGAGAATTTGCAAAAGCTTTAGAAATAGACAATAAATATTATTGAAATATTTTATTCAAATGTATGAGTTAATTATCATTTATCAACCCTACTGGCTTAGACGTATACAGTAGAGTGTCGATAACCCGGACTAATTGTGGATCTATTCAGTCCAACTTATTGATTTGTCCGGATTTTCGTCGATACAGCACCTATACCAAAAAGAATTAAAAAAAAGCATGGGTGAGATACTTAAACGAAAATTAAGTGTTAAGGTAGAAATATTTTCAATTTATTCAAACAAAGAGCTTACCCTTTGTTTTTTCTAAATATCACAAATTCGGAAGGAATATATTAAGACAAAAATCTAACAACGAAAAAGTGTCTCGATATTTTTATTTTACTATAACCAAGGGTTGAAGTGCGTTTTTTGGCGGCCATGTTTCTATTATTGATATCACTGTGGTTATTTTGATTAAAAAAATGTCTGGGTTATCAACGATATGACTTTTTTACGTTTTAATTAACGATGCTCTACTGTATTTTTTAAATTAATCCCTATCGAACCTAATCTGTCTTAGCCAAGTAGTGGTTCCCCCATATTCTATCAAATATTTTAAGCGCTCATCCAAACAAAACATGTTGATAATAACTGGCATAAACTAATTAGGTGCTTAGCAAAATTTTCTTTGAAGTTACACTGGTTAGCACCCACAATTTTTTTTAAAAGAGAAGCACTTTGGAATTTCAAAGACAATGCATTGGCAAACGTATGTATTTTTGCTTTTAATAAATGAGTAATTTAATTAGTTTGAAATATAATTAGTTCCGGTGATCTTTTACCATCTCATTGTTTTTTTATAGACCAATGCGTGTCATTAATATTAGTGAACTTAAATTAAGTACAGTATTTTGTTCACCCTGGTTGATTTGTGTGGATAAAAAAACCACTTGATCAATTTACTGTACGTACCTATAAAACTTTTAACTTCCTACCTCATTTTAAATCACTAAAATTTATACCGCAACCCCCACCTCAAATAAATGGTCTGACTACGGCTCTGATATTGACCTTGAAGCAGTTTTAATCATTATTGAGGGGAGAAAATGTATTTAAGTCCCTGCTGAGATTATAGTCGATAGAAAAGTATTTTAACTCTTTATACATACATTTACAGCAGAACTCTTTTAATAATTCGAAAGCCAAGGGATATCTAAAAAAAATCAAAATATAAAAAAACTAGAAAGATTTAAACACAAAAAATAAAAACTTGTAAAAATTATTAAAATTCCAGACTTAACGACTTAGTCTTCTTGGAGATTTCGAAGCTATTTTGTGAAGTGGATTGCAACTTAACTTGACGCTCCTGAGCAGTCTAAGCATTATCATACTTAGACATCACTGTACAAAATAGAAATATAAGGAAGAAAATGAGAAGTTCAGCCCGAGAGAGCTCATGTATATGCGCTGGTAACCCTTTCCCTCTTCCTCTGACGAGTTTACACAGTTACTTTAATATTTACGCCTTGAAAACCTTGACTTACTTTTTAATATTACCTTTTCCTTGTTTCCTATTCTAGATAGACATTTGCTACCACGGACTTTTTTAATCTACATCCTGGCAGGAAGACTCCTACAGGACATTTTCATGGACAAGGCAAATAGCCTAAGGTGTAGAGGATTTATAAAAAAAAAGTTTACAAATAAACTACTTAAAGCTAAAAGTAATAATGCTGTTATACTGTAGGACTAATTTTTAGAATTATTTAACAACTTATGGTCTTTGTTTCAACGTTATATCTTTAAAACTCGCTGAGTAAAACGTAAATTCACTAACATGGGAAATAACACTTTGACCGGCCGTGACGTCACAGGTAGGCGACATCCGTGAAGCTAGTAAAATATATCATCCTCAATTTAAAAAAAAAATCGTTATGCCAAATCGTGCAATACTTTTCATAATATACTCAGTTGCAGTGAAAAAATACTTGGTACAATGATCCCAGTCATGTAATTTGTATAAATGTATGCCGATTTGATTAAAAATGTTATTACAAAACAATACAGATATTTAAAAGCTCTAAAATTATTTAAATAAAAATAGCATTCCATTTGAACTCCCTTGTAATGCATCACAGGTTTGCGTTGTTAAGCAGGGAATTATTTATCTATAAAAGAATAACATTATTTATTTTAAGCAGCCCATAAAAAAAATTACAATAACATTTTCCTTCGAGATTATACATCTTTTAAACTAAGACTTCAAAGACATAATATATTAACCCCCATAAAATATAAATACTACAAAACTATTATTTTTTTTAAGGGGGTGGGATTATTGTTTATGAAAATATCTGAATTGAATACAGTGAAAATTATCCATCATTAATGCAAATGTAATCTAGTTAATATTGGGATGTAGGGATTCGAGAAAAGTTAAATGTATTTTTAGTTTTATATCAAACCCCTTTTTGGTCTAAATAAACAAAATATCAGGGCCTAAATAAGAGTTTAATTTAATTCACATGGTAATATCAATAATTCTTGAATATATGTCAAGGGAGTCGTGAATTTTAATAACAATTTTTTTTCTTCATTAAAAAATTTCTCATTCATTGCCGCTATGCTTAGTACACATATTTAACAACATGTGAAGAAAATTATACTATATATTTATACTCAAGAAATATTTTATTTATTTCAGCCAAAAGAAGTTTTGCTATAAAAACACTGGCGTTTTCTAGCGTTCCTTGCATCCACAACTCAAGTTTATACAACTTAAACAGTTATCTAAACTTTTTATTATTGTAAAATAAATTTAATTCTTAGCACAGATCTATAAAATTATAATTCAATGCTCAAAATGCCTCTATGTGGCTTCTCTGGGTTCATAAAAAAAATCCACCCTCATCAATTCCTACACCAATCATATCACACGAAATCATTTTATCAATATCATTCATAACTCATATGTGATTGGCTCGCAACTCTTCAAGACACCCCCTGGTTATATAACTTTTTCAACCAATGGCGTGTAAGCATTTTATACCCATAAAGCTGTCCGTTATTGGCTGAGGCAATATTTCATGTAAGAGTCTGACCTTCTATATATATAACATATAAAGTCTTCCTCTTTCCATTTCCTACCCTAGCTCGATACAAAACCACCCTTAACTCCACCACCCCTTGGTATCGGCCAAGCAAACGGATCAATAAATGCTAGGCTTTCTACTTCTTGGAACTACTAGTCAGCTATCCCCCAATATCCAAAAAGGAAAAGGGATATCTCTCCGTCCAAAACACCCCTTCATCCCCCACCACCCTCGTCTTCTAACTCAAACTGTCTCTTTCTCTCACTCACTGACTTTCTGTCCATCTCAGTCTCCCGCTCCACAGCAACAAAACATCATCTTCATCCTTAGTTCTCCGTTTTGCCCGCAGGTGGCGTCCCGGTCGCACCTCCCTATCCTATCTCCGTCTCTTTCTATCCCGCGCGATGACGTAACCGGGACCATATCATATTCTATAACGCTATTGGCTGATGCCCGGTCGCCCTAACAACGTTGGTTGGCTTTTCATAACCGGCGCAGAAAAGGCGTCTTTCTTGAGGGGGAGGAACGACGCTTTTTAATATTTACGTCTTGTAAAGGGGGGGGCGTATAAAACACACGTACAGCGAGACGCTGTAAACAGAACTGCGCGATCCACACCACAATAAACATTCGACATAAAACACAACAATTAATTTATTTATATTTAATTTCAACACTTAAGTGAGGGCAAAACATTGACATGAAATTCACACGATTACTGTTGCTTTCCTTCTCTTTTTTTTCTACTTGTTCTAGAAGGTATTTTAAAGAAACCTAACCTAACTTTTTTTTTACAAAAAAAAGAAAATCTAATTTAATAAAGGGAGAAATCAGTACAGTTCACCCTTCACCCACATACGCAAGCAAGCACGCACACAAACACACACTTAGTCCTGACATCGTGAAATGCCTAAGTGATCTGGATGTCAGGACATTTCTAACGGCAAGCAAAGGACTTACCTCAGTCTTGCGGTTTGAGACCTGGTTTCCTCTCTCGTAAGGTTTTGTCGGGGTTGGGTGAGAGGGGAGGAAAGTCGGAGGATGGCTGGCGGAGAAGGGGTTTCGAGCTGGTGAACGCGTCAGACGAGGTGAAGTCCTCCTCCTTTCCCCCCCCCCTACCTTCAAACAGTTCCAACCGGTTGAGGAAAAGAGACAGGGTACTCATCAGTACTGTAGCAAACCATGGATAGTTTTCTCTTCTAACTGTATATGTGTATACCCTCCGCTACACTCCCTCCCTAACCCTGTGTTGGGGTTAAACTGAATGCGGTGGAGGTGTGACGTCGTCGTAGTCCTAGCACAGCCTCCCCCGTGTTCGTTCGTTCGTTCGTTCCCTTAACCTCTTTCTCACTTCTCTCCGGACGATGTGGTTTCAGGATTTTCCTTCTTCCTCGCCGATCTCGCTTGTACACACACTTTGCCAACACACACACATATATATATATATATATATAATACTACTTCTACTAGTATTACTAAATGTCCCAACCGTCATGTGCTTTTCCTTCCTCTCTCGAAACTCGTCGCACGCACGTTGAAGAAAGAAAAATAAGGATGGATAAAAAAAAGGACCGATCCCTCCTCTTCTCCCTTCCCTCCACCGTCGAACAAGGATGAACGT
>CABFOW010001683.1:72570-89456 GCA_902141385.1 Timema californicum
CCATCGTAGAACCTACCCAACATTAACATGCACAAGCAAGTTGTAATCAATAGGGAAAAGTGAGACCACTGCGATGAAGCAAAGTAGAAGAGAGAGAGGGAGAGATTATCTCTCTTTATCTCTCTTATTCGCTCTCACTTCCGTGTTTTTTTTTCATCCGTCCGTTCTTATCCCCTCGCACACATCCTTTGGTATTCTCCTTTTACTTGTGGTGGGTCCATTTTACTATCGAGTTGTTTTTTTACTCCACCTCTTTTTTCTTTATTTACTATGTTTCGTTGGGTTGGTTGTTTTTGTGTGTTTTTTTGTCCTTATTTCTTCTGTCTGTTTCTGTTTTGTTAGTCATGAAGTGACGTTCTGCTTAAACAAAGGGTACTAAGCTAAAACTGCCGAAACATAAGTGAAATATCTCTTTACCATTGGTTTTGGGTTCGAATCTTTGGTCAAGATTCTTTAATATAACAACACTACTTCCATCTATTTACCAAAAATTATTTAATATCTTAGTTTCATTAACGAAGTATTAAACGTGCGGGTTTTCTTAACATCTGAATTATATCTGCACTGGACTTACACGCTGGCTCACTCTGCAACAGTTCGCTTAATACTATATACTAACACGGTAATTTTAAATCACCAAGTCTCGGTGGCTTGTCTATCTACTGGGCTAAGCGTCCCGGGTTTGTTTCCCGGCATGGCTGAAAAATTGATAGTTGGTGGGGGTTTCTCCTTTAACAGTGATACATCGACGGGTGGGGGGCTGGGTGTTTGTTTTAAATTTAAGTTAGTTTATAAGTAGTTTCCGATATAATCAGTCGGTTCAATAAGCTCACGATAAATACCTCAAATAATGAAAAATAAAAAATTAATCACCTGGATTAATTGTAAAGTAGAACAATTTTTTTTTTTTCACGAGCATGATCTGGAGTTGAGCTACGGCCTTCTAGAACCTATCTCTATGATTCTAACCACTTTACTACAGGTATGGGGTTTTAGGAACAAATACAAGTATTTGAATTTCTGTGTTAGCATGACCCACTTTGGAGGTTGAATGGTCTAAGGCCAGAGAGTCATATTCATTTTATCATAAGGGCTACATTATTATTATTAGCACCGCGTCTTACTACCCGTTCGGGTTATACGAACTTACGCTAATGTGTAATGGTAGGGTGGTTGTGAGATTAAATGGAGGACCTACAGTTTAACGTGGGATCCGAACCACGGTGGAGGCCTGGCATTCCACACATTCACAAGTTGTGATTAATACACGTCTTGTCAGAGGTGAAGGAAGGGTTTGGCAATCAGATAAATCTGTGCCAGGACCGAGGATTGAACCCCCTTCCCCAGTACAGAAGTCCGACACCTTATCCCTAGACCACCAGGTATTCTAGTATCTGTAGAGACGTGGACTAGTGGACTAAACGCCAAGCTATGTTAGTCTTGTCTAATCGATACGATGATGTCGAGTTTCAAATCCCGACAGGATGTACTGAAGCTTTTTTTCTTTCTTTCTTAAATAGTTTTCCCACCCGATCCGCACAAAAATCCGGGTTTATTTAGTTAAAATTCTAGCTTTCTTTTTCATAGTCCATTGTAATATGTATATAGGTGCATCTATTTCAAAAGGAAACTAAAACATGGTTAAGAATTAAAGAAACTGGAAACTATTTAAGATCACCCTAGACTTAAGATTGAACTTAATCATACAGTTTGAGAGACAGATGACTGTTCATTAAGTTTAATATTACTAAATAATTATGTTCATAAACTGCCAAAAAACATTTGTATTAATTATAGCAGATATTAGTATTCTATGTCCCCACCCTCTAGTAAAAACATCATGTAAGCTACAAGGTAAGTTCAGAAAGAACAGTGGTTTCCCCGTTGCCTTCCACACTGAAATTCTAAGAGCGAGCGAGAGGGAGACTATCAATTTCACCGGTAAAGGTATTTTCAAATACTTTCCTGGGTTATTTTACATGTCCCAATCGACATGGGACCCGACGGCTTTACTTCCCCACCGAAGGAATTTGTGCTACGGATTTTTATCGCTCAATAAAAATCCGTTGACCCCTACTGGGTTTGAACCTACGAATATTGGATCCTGAGGCGAAAATTCTACCATAAAACCAACCTGGTCGACTCTTATCTGTTGATGAAACCTAAATTCCTGATTATTTCTCCTGGTTGAAAAGTGCGCCGGATTAAAACTCAAAGAAGCAGGACAGACACAAAACGAGTGGAAGGTTAAAAGGAGTGATGAGGCGGTAGAGGGGGGAGGGGATAAGAAGAGAAGGAAAGTTAAGTTTAGTTTGAATGTCGGAGAATTTGGGGAATCCGCATGTGTCGTAATTGACAACGCCGTCTGGCTTCGGATCCAAACCAGGCGCGTCGACAGGAGGGAAGAAGGGTCGGGGGGAGGGGTCCTGTATCCCTCCCCACCCCCTTCTTCCCGTGACCCCACCACTAAAGTCTCCTAAAACCCACCGCTAGATTAAAGAAACGTATGGTGAGAGTTTCTCCCATTTGACTGAAAAACAGACCGCGATCAGCTGGGAGGAAGCTTCTACCAAGTTTTTTTTAAATAATGTTCTACCTGGTTTAACATCGTCTTTAATCTAAGCCAGCCCTTCCCAAACTGTGGTACGCGTAACCACGAATGTACGTAAAGTATTTCAGGCGACACGCGCTGTTTTAGTAAGTTTTTTTATTTTATTTTTGTACCACCGCGTCTTACTACCTGTTCCGGCTAAACGCATATATAATAATTACTCTAAGATAGGACTTTAGAGGAAATTTACCTACATTTGCACGGAAAGAGAGTGGAAAACCATTTAAGGAAAACTACCCTCAGTAGACTCGTACTTAATTTGAACCCCAATACAGCCATCATCAGAATGTCAGTATAATCGTGATGCCTTAGACCATTCGGTCACTGAAGCGGATATTAAGTTTTATTAATCACTTTTATTACTGTCGCGTGTTTGACCTTTATAAGTCTTTCTTAACCTCGCTCGTGGCTTTATTTAGATTTAAATTAAATTACCTACTAAGCCGCTTCATTGGCCAAATATTCTAAGACACCACTCTAATGTTAGACTAAACCGCTCATAGTGGGGATATCGGGTTTCAAATCCCAGTAAGATATAATGAGATAGTTTTTTTCCCTAAATGGTTTCACACACTCCTTCCATGCAAATACGGGTAAATTACCTCTCAAACGCTTCTTTCCTCACCTGTAACCCCGTTAGTGTAATTATCATATATGCGTATAACCTGAACAAGTGATACAAAATTACCTATTTATTAAAATTTGAAATGACAATTTATATTTTACAAAATTATTATTATTATTATTATTATTATTATTATTATTATTATTAGCACCGCGTCTTACTACCCGTTCGGGTTATACGCACTTACGCTAATGTGTAATGGTAGGGTGATTGTGAGATGAAATGGAGGACCTACAGTTTAACGTGGGATCCGAACCACGGTGGAGGCCTGGCATTCCCCACATTCACAAGATGTATTGTCAGAGGTGAAGGAAGGGTTTGGCAATCAGATGAATCTATGCCGGGACCGAGGATTGAACCCTGGCCGCCAGCATAGAAGTCTGACACCTTACCCCTAGACCACCAGGTCACCATTTTACAAAATAGTGGATTAAAAAAAACTGGCAAAGCAGACCAATGAGGTTGACATCTTAGCCCAATCGCTCACCGATGCGCATTTTTTTTATTATATCATAAATTAAAAATACACTTACAAACACCCAACCTCAGAATCAAGAAAATTTAGCTCAGAAACTTAGATAAACTATTATAGACATTGTATGGGATCGATAAAAGGTCTCCTGGACTTGTAAACTGATCCGAAAGGGACGGGCTGTATCGTTCACGAACCAACTTCAGTTGAACGACCAACATGTGTCGTTTATGAAAGAGAAATGGCATGGTCAGCCATTCTCTCAAAGTGGACATTCGGTCCTGCATGGAAGAAAAAAGGGTGAGGTCAGGGGTGGTTTTAGACAGGGGTTGTTAGAAGGGGTGTGGGGGCCTGATTGGGGCAGAAGGGTATAGAATAGGGGGAAGAGGAGGAAGAGGTGAGGGAGGATGTCATTTCCAGGGTAAATTACAGCATTGGGAATTGTACGAACAGCAATAACTCGCGTATTGTCGTCCTGTGACACGACGTAACTTGAAAGAGACGAAAGTGTGGGTGTGTATGTGTGTGTCTTTCCCTCTCGAAAATGTCAAATACTGATTCAATTTAAACTGATTTATGTGTCCGGCCAGTTTTATTGAAAAATGTGTGCGTGTGTGTGTGTGTGTGTGTGTGTCTATATTGGTGTGTTTGTATGTTCGCTATATGACGGATCGGAGGAGAAATCGCTGGGCTTTGAAGTACCGGAACCAAAAGTCACTTTACCTAACGTCTGCATAACTTAAAACCTTAATAAGACGACGTTGATTTATAATCACAAGTCTAATTATACAGGAGGTCCCATAAGTCTAGCGTCATCAATCTATACCGTAACTTATAGAGTTAATCAATAGCCTTGGATTAAATTATATTAAAAGATCTGATTCAAGTTGATTTGAGAAATTATTACCGCGAGGGGGTTATAGAAAAGAGTGGATATTTCAAAGTTTATTCAAACTCATAAAGGTACCGATTTTAATATTTATTTTATTAGTATTTAATGATGTAAACTCTATAGAATATAGCTGAACAGGAGAATGGAATTATATATATATATATATATATATATATAGGGTGTTGGGAAACTCGGAGCCAAAACTACCACACATACACCTTGTTTGAACCAAAAGTAATACAAAATCCGGATACATTTACATCCGGAAAACTATGCTAATACCATTAAATTACGTTCAAAGTTTCGTTGTACAGCATCGGGAGAGCAAAGTTGTTCAAGCATTCGTGTACAACAGGTTGCATAGGAGCTAGGCGCATGGAAACTACACACCTCGACATATTATAGCAAGGCAGCAGAACCTACCACAATTAATAGTAAACAACACACCAGTCCATCTGTAAATGCGAATACTTTCTGAGGGTCATCATCAACTGTCAGACATCACAGAAAGTTCTTGCAATTATTACGTGTTCGGTACCACGAGCCCAACTTCTATGCAACTTGCTGTACACGCATGCACGAACAGCTTTGTTATCCTGGCGCTATAGATTTTGTATTACTTTTGCTCCGGTTAGGCTCAGGTACATTCCTTCTAAAATATTGGGTGACCTGGCGGTCTAGGGGTAAGGTGTCAGACTTCTATGTTGGTGGCCGGGGTTCAATCCCCGCTCCCGGCATAGATTTATCTGATTACCAAACCCTTCCTTCACCTCTGACAAGACATCTTGTGAATGTGGGGAATTCCAGGTCTCCACCGTGGTTCGGATTCCACGTTAAACTGTAGGTCCTTCATTTCATCTGACAATCACCCTACCATTACACATTAGCGTAAGTGCGTATAACCCGAACGGGTAGTAAGACGCGGTGCTAATAATAATAATTCTAAAGTATCCTTTTCTTATTCCCAACTCTTTAGAGTAGTTAAATGCGTCCAGCCCCACTTGGTAGTATGACGCTGAACTTTGATATATATATTTAGCGCCGCGTCGGGCTATAAGCGTATATAAACTATTTAAGATAATGTGTTAAGGATGAATAAGGTTGAAAGTAGAGGATTTGAACCCCCATTGGCGTGGAGGTATAGGGGGAAAAAAAATTGAGGAAAAACTACACAGCACCTCCAACTGAGGTTCTAACACCGATATACCAATCATCGCCAGTCCAATGGTCACTTAAACACAATGCTATCTTATGGACAAATGGCACTAGAATCCACAGTACGACTCTGGTAGGAGCAGACCCTGAGATAAAAAACCAGATATATTTTTCTTGTAGTTAACATGTTTTCATTATTTATATTTTATAGGTATTGATAGCTAATATCAAAATGACATCTGTAACATTAATTGACGAATAAATAAATGAAAGAAGATATAGTAATGTAAGGCATAGTCATTTTAAGGCTTATTCTGGCATGAGGTTAACCCACGGTTGTACATTTCCTTGGAAGTCAAGAAGAGTATTGGGTTGCTATCCTGCTGATAGTGGCATGTAGCTTGCATCCTGTTGACGATCGAGCACGGTGCGACCGATGAACCTTCCTGGCGGTTGAACATCGAGATCAGAAAGTTTGGTGTGTGAGAATAACACACGGTTATTGAATGTTGAAAGCCATGCTGAGTATATGTGTGACGGTATCTAGCACGTCTGACGAAATTACCATATAAAATGTGATCTGGTGGTTCACCCCACCGGAAGGGTCGATCGCGAGTCTACAGAAAGGTCGCGAGACCGTAATCGTGCCTGCTCCATCGTCACGGGAGATCTCTCCGGTGACTCTTGTAGTAGTTTAGCATCTGACTAGATTAATAAATATATCTTATTGGACTAACTCGCCAGTCTCACTCCCCACGAACCATCCATTCCAACCCCTACCACTCGGGGTCCATACTAACCATGTAACACCCTAGGGTGCCCCGGTAGTGCTGTAGTAGGGTTGGCTACTGGGCACCCGGATAAAACCAGTGACCTTAAACCTATTCGTCAGAAGTAGGATATGGACGTTACAATAACTTTATTTTTTTAGCTGTCAGATAAGGTTATTATTATGAAAATTGGATTCCCGTGATAACAATTTAAATCGCTAAACATATACACAGATCCTTGTACCGTGTAGACAGAACCGTTAATATTTGGGTAGTAATTTGGGGGAGAGGGGTGGGGTGTAGATTCCAGGAGAGTGATCTGGTAGGAAATGTTTCTTTTAATGGTTGTTTTATATCTACAGACGAATCCTGTTGTATTTACTCGAAATACACCAAACTCTCTGTTATATCCTCTGTGTAAAAAACCAACGAAGGAAAGATACTCAACAGTAAGGGGGAAAAAAGGTACTGTGCACCACACAGTTTTTCTCTTAAAATAGAGGCATTTACTAAAAACTCGTAAGATTTGTGAAACTAAATAATATACATTGTTGCGGAAACCCTCTACGAAAGAGCCTAAATGAAATAGTACACACTGAGACAGAAACATCGAGGAAAGAGGAATATCTCTGTCTTCCAAAGAACATAACAATAATTTTATTTGCATATATATATATATATAAAATGATTTTTATGTTCTTTGGAAGACAGAGATGTTCCTCTTTCCTCAATGTTTATGTCTCAGTGTGTGTGTGTGTGTGTGTGTGTGTGTGTGTGTGTATAAATTTTTTATAAACTAATTGTTTCATAAAATTATACGTCAGATAGAAGATATTTATTAGTAATGGTACTAAAAAAACTCACAACAATAATTTATTTCGTATCTCAAATAGTTGCGTAGAGAAAATGATCAAAAATGGGAAATGTCTGCTCATTCAAAGTTTCTTCGAGGCTATTTTCATGTGTAAATGAGAATTACCATTGTGGTTTTTATGTTAAATTTTGGCTGGACACCAAATTTAATCAAAATCATTAGCGCGGACATGAAGACATTTTTTTCTCTCTTTTTGTCCTTCAGTAAACTACTTACTTTTAATTTTAGGGTTGGATATCTAATTCAAAAAATCCCTCAGTGGAACTTTATGTAAATCATAGATACCAAGCTTTAGTCTGATCAGAAAAATGGTTTCTGCTCTAGTCGGAGATTCAGAGACAGACAAAGAGACAAAAAGATGGCGTCGTGTCGTGAAAACTAAATTTTTTATGTTTCAGGGGGTCATGAAATGTTGACCCATATCCAAATATGAAATTTGATTATTCTTGTCGAGCACAACATTTATCTCTTTGAGAAGTTAAGAAAAAGAAAAATATACTGTCTGAGTAAAAAAAAATGGGGCATCTCTTTGGTGACATGTTCTGGTGTTTTTCTAAAACTGAAAGACTATACCACCATTAAATGCAGAGATCTTTAACTTAAAATGGACATGGCACTTTTTACCTCTCGGTCATAAAACTAGTAACAGAGACTGGAGTTATAGCTAGCGACATGTATATAAAACTACTGCTGCAGTGGTCGTTAATGGGAATGCCCCCTAACTGGCCGTTTCCCTCATTATTACAGATGGGATCTAGAGCTAAGGGTAGGTCCAAAAAAAAGGGTGGGTGTGGGAAGGGAGGGGGGCAGAGTAATAACCCGCAACCCCTTGCTAAGAATTGTCCACCCTCCCTCGCAGAGACCCCTTGCGATGACCACCAGTTCGTTACAATGTAACAGTCGTATTGCCGGACCCCCCCCCCACTGCCCCCCTTTATTCCGTCTCTCTGGCCGTGTTATAACTGCACTAGTCACACATAAATGTTATTATTATTAGCACGGCGTCTTACTACCCATTCGGGTTGTACGCACTTACACTAATGTGTAATGGTAAGGCGATTGTGAGATGAAATGAAGGACCTACAGTTTAACATGGGGATCCAAACCACGGTGGAGGCCTGGCATTCCTCATATTCACAAGTTGTGATTAATACACGTTTTGTCAAAGGTGAAGGAAGGGTTTGTCAATCAGGTAAATCTGTGCGAGGATTGAACCCTGGACCCCCATTACTGGGGGTTCGAATACCAGTTAGGTCTACTGAGGGTTGTTTTTCCTAAATGCAAATGCAAATACTGGTAGATTTTCTTTAAAATGCTACCTTTTTAGTATATATTTTGGAGGGTGGTATAGTCAGATTGTAGTTATTCTAATTATTAATTATATTTATCTAATTGAGTAGAAATGAGGAAGGTAGAATTCTAGAAGTAATCTACCCTCATTAACGTGGAGGGAGAATATAAAATCATCTAGGAAAAACCACTCTGAGTATATCCGACAGGTATTCAAAACCCGATCTCCACTTCATTGGCCATCTAGTCTTTTTCGAGAGTGAAGCGAAGATCCAGGATCGATGTTGGAACGAAACATGAGTCTAGCTATTGATAAGTTAAATAAAGTAAAATTGTAGATTAATCCAATAATAATTTAGAAAAGTTGTATATCTAGAGTTGTTTAAATATCTCTTTATATGATGTTAATATTACTATCAAAAAAGTGCACAATATTAAGAAAAATGTATTTCCTCAGCGTCAAGCATAGGATATGGGAACCTTACATCATAATGTAGCACTACTGTGTACTATAGAAAAGGGCCATCCTGGTCAGCACATAGTAGTGTCGTCCAGCTCTTACTCGGGTCAAAAATCGGACATCCATTATATAAATATAGCAGAGGTTTTTTCCTCGTGAAGCTGAGAAATTTGAGCCCGGCGTATTTGTCTGTACTAGTCTGTCTTATCTGTCTATATGTGTAGCTATCCATAAATAATAATACTCTATGAAATCATTCATATTCAGGATTAAAACGGATTTTAAGAAGTATTAAATCTGACTCCCAACTTTAGTATCACAAAACTTCCCTATGAAAAAACTACATTCATTCTTGGTGAGAAAAGTTACGTAACATAGTTTGGGGGGTAGGAGGGAGCTAGGCTAAATGTTTACATGGTATTACATGGGGGAAGGGGGGCCAAAAAGTTAAGAAAAAGCGTTACGTGGTTTATGGACGACCCCTAAACTGAAAAATGTATTATGGTTGAAATACAGGTTTCCCCTTTCACAGTGATGAATTAACGGGCGGGAATCTGGGTGTTGTGTGTGTTATAGAATTAAATTAGCACTTTTACCTTAAGTGACTACATTTTCAACCTTAAGCCTGTGTACTCTCTCATATAAGAAAATATTTTTAATATATTTTAGATAGTATTTAAAATCAATGGCTTGTAAACATTTTGAATTCAACAGAAATCCAAGCAATTTGTTAATTTATTTTATTAACGATATTTTTCTTTTATTTCTAAAATTTGTTAGCAATAAACAATTTATTTCATCCTAATTATTTGTACTTATTATGAATAATGTTTCTCCCTAACTCTTAACTTACATTTATTTCGATGTAGATTAATCCTTGAAATAGTTTTCTGCTTTTAAGAAGTTTTAAAAGCGAAAATTTAGTAAACAATAATTATTGTTATTGTTTTATGTCATTGATAATATTCTTCTCTTTCTTACATATTTAGTAAGAGCTCCATCGAAATACTCTTTTAAAATAAATTATAAATGCATTAGAAATGGACAAACTATGTTTATCATATTATTTGTCAAAATTGAAACAATGTAAAAAAATAATAATTGAATCTGTAAAGATTAAGATTTGTCGTATGAATACATGAAATTCAATTCAGTCAACTTTTTAATCGACAAAAGTTAATGGTTATCTTGTGTCGACTTCAATAAACTTCAATAACTTCAATAAAAATAATAATCTAAATAACAGTGATATCCGTTCTACTATATTCCTATTATTATGATTTCTAGACCCACTTCGGTGGCTGCATAGTCTAACGCGCTATTCTCGTGTTAGACGAGACTGCTGAAGAACGGGAGATTGGGGTTCGATCCTGGCAGGTTGGCACTCAGGGTGATTTTCCCTAAACGGTTTTTTCACTCTGGCCCTGTGGGTGCATTTCCTCTAAATTAAACCTTCCTAATCCCTAACACATTTGTATAATTAGTACATAGGCATTTAACTCGAACGGGTAGTAATTTAAAGTGCTGACCACAAAAAATAAAAAGGTTAATTTCAAGTGTGACTTAGATGGAAAAGCAAGTCTTTAGAGAAGATACTATAGCTAATAAGATTTATACTGTGGTGAATTCATTTCTTGCAAACCGACACTTTAATTCGATTGCCATATTGGGAATAAGTTTCATAAAACAATATTAGAAAGATCTGATCTACAAGGACATACCGGAAGGAGGAAGGAATTCAATCTCATCCAAAAGTATTACTAATAATGTGTTTGTATATTACGATTCGTTGCCTATATGATATTAGTTATTAGTTTTATTTGATTTATAGCATTAAAATCCTAATTATATTATTAAATAACATTTCAATAAGGATTTGATGTTAATATATATATTAACATTACATTCTTATTGAAATGTATGTATACATCAGTAAACCCTTGCGAAACTGTCGCACATTCAACCTTCCCCACCCCCTCCTCCTCCCCCGCCCCAGAAAAATAATGATTTAGTATTTTATTGAGTTTTTGAAATTAAATACTCAGCAAAGTGTATACACAAAAGAGCAAAGATTATTTTCAGTAATTGATACAAAAATATTGTTCGACTTTTCTTCTAATTTAAATTTTAGACAAACAATGTGTTTTAACGTAAACTGAGTATGACATGTTAGAAGTTGCTAAAAAATTCTATCCACTGATACCTTATTCATCTCTGTAGGCTTTGTGTTAGTGGAGAAAAAGGGATGTTGACAACAGAAATAATATATAGGATATTATTGACATCTTCATTTGGAGGACTTCATAACGGGCCACAAACAGTAGAAAACCAACAACCCCCCACCCCCTGTTCATTTTCCCTCCCCCTTAAACTACATGTAATTATAGTGCCACTGCTTACATAAGCTTGTGCCTTGTAATAATAATAATAATAATATTTAGCACCGCGTCTTACTACCCGTTCGGGTTATCCGCTTTAAGTACTAATTACTCTAATGGATTAGGAATTGGGAAGGTTGAATTAGAGGAAGTGAACCCGCATTTGCGTGGAGGGAGAGTGGAAAACCGTTTAGGATAAATCACCCCCAGTTCACCCGACCGAGATTCGAACCTCGATCTCCCCGTCCTCAGCAGTTGAGCTCAACACGACTAGCGCGTTAGCCAACTACGCCACAGAGGCGGGTAATTGTGTCTTGTAAAAACACATGACGTATCATTTTAAGATGGCGAAAATATTCAATTTGAAATACATTTTTAGAGAAATATTGAGAATGTATTGATGGCTTAAACCATAAAGGCAGGGGCGCACCCATGGGGGGGGGGGTATCTTTGGGGGCTGAACACCCCCCCCCCTCCTCCAGCTGAAGACACTTCCCAAGAATATTAAAAATATTATTAGCACTATGTTCTGTCAATCAATTATATTTTGTTTAGTTATATTTAAAATAATACAAAACATATTGTGCAGTAATTAGGGCTTTTAAAATGGATACTTTTTTGTTGATTTTTAATTTTTCTGTAAATTTGCACCTAAATGGAAACTGGACCTGTGATACCGTAATATTTTCTAGACATGTTGAAAGTCTTTACTCTTTGTACATAAAATAATGAAGTGGGTGCCGTACAGATCGAAATTACTATTTTAGAACATTCATGTAAACACTATTGTATCAGGAAGGGGAGAAGGGGCAGTTGATATTATTATATGCCCCTAACCCACCAACTGCAAGTCCAGGGTGTGACTAAGAATGTGTTAACACAGACCTGTTAACCAGTAGCGTACACAGTGATAGAGGGTAGGCCAATACTCCGATTTGGATACAAAATTAGCTTAAATATTACTATTTGCAATCTTTGAAATAAAAAAAAACGGGGAAGGAACCCCCGAAACCCCACTTTTTTAGGGGGCTTCGTTGATTCTCTATCTTTTTTTTATCACTATTACTTCGAATCAAATTTCCAAATATTACAGTAATTGAAATATATAATGATGAAAATTATTATATAAAAATCCCCCCCCAACACAAAATTCTGTATGCGCCCTCTGCATATAGGTGTTGCCCAAATGAATGCTTAAAAATAGTCTAGTTAAGAGTGTTTAATGTGTATTAAGGTGAATTGTCCAATAAATACTGTATAATTTGTCATGAAATTCTCATCGCTGGTAAATGAGAAGAAGAAGAAACTGTGCTGAGTAGAAAAGCGACGGTCCAAACAGGATTGCGACAAGGGCGCTTCAGGGTTGGAGTGGAAGATGGAGGAAGTTCTGTACTGCTGACAGAGTATGGCCGTAGATACTAGGAGAAGCAGCAGCTTAGTTACTGTCAGGTGATGCTGCTGCTGAAGAAATGGTATTTTGGAGGGTCCAGCCAGAGGGGAGGCCACTGGTCATCTTCTTCTATCTATAGCTCTACAACTTTGATGGTATGACGGCTGGTAACCTCCTGAAATACAAGAGACGTCTAAAATATTTGGTATATTGTTATATTTCATCCCCCGAGCAGGCAACAATTTGAATTACTCTAATTGGGCAATATGAAGAATGTAGAATTCTAGAAGAAATATACCCGCATTTGTATGGAGAAAGGAAGGGTGATAAATTATTTCGGAAATACCACCCTTGGTAGATCCAACCAAGACTTGAACACCAATCATTCAAGATGAGGTTGACATTTAGTCTACGTTCCCACTAACGTAGGAAAAATTATAGGTATTTTTAGCACCGTGTCTTACTACCCGTTCGGGTTATATATCATACACTTATGTACTAAAATAGTAATGTTTTAGGGATTATGAAGGTTCTATTTAGAGGTAGTGTGCCCGCATTTGCATCGAGGGAGAGTGGAAAGTAATTTTGAAAAAACTTCAGTACACCCAACAAAGATTCGAACCTCTATATCCCCGTCATCGGCAGTCTAGTCCAACATGAGAGTAGCGCGTTAAACTACGTGTCCAACGAAGCGGGTAAAATGATAGTTATCGTTGAAGTGATACCGTGATTGAATCACACAGTAAACTACACGGGGCACATTCATATGGACAAAGGCGTCAGACTCATCATGTCTGGTTTGGCATGAGGAAGATGAGACTCTAATATCGAGGTTTTTATTTTTATTAAAAAGTTTTTCCATTTTCTCTCAAAGAAAATTTGAATCCATTTCTTCTTAATCCAACCTTATTCATCCCTACCTCATTAGTGTGGATATGAGGGTAGCTCGCAAGGATAAGTAAGGCGCAGATCAGGAATAATAGTGATCGATATTTCTAGAAGATTATAATTTACCATTTTAATGCTCGTCCTTGTGGTTGAGTGGATAAGGAGGCCAACAAAGGTAAGAAAAAACTCTATCTTAAGCCTAATATAATGGAGCATTTGTGTCCGTCTTATTTTCATAGCTACTATAAATTACTACCACCTTGGTAGAGTATGTCGTATTATATATAAGCTCTGCCTTAGGTTAAGTCAGTTTCTAAGTCGTGTGTTGATATATAAAGTGCAATATACGGGATTAGAACTGGTTTTATCAAAGCCAATAAGAGTATACTACTCTTAATACAATCTTTTTCACCTTTTACCCCATACATTGAGCAGTTAATAATATTAGTTTTAGATTAAAACAAAACAAAATTTATACTTTAATGCTTAAACGTCGTGCTCAAGTTAGGTTAGATTGTCAGTGATGAAAAGGGGCGGGGGGTTGAGGGGGAGAATGGCAAAGATCCGAATTTTGGTCAGGTGTATTGGGAGTGCTTTTACACACGCGTTTTATCACATTTGGTTTCCCAGCTCTCTATTGACGCTAATGCAGTTTCATTTCCTCTAAATAGCCCTCCCAACTCCAACCCCCACGGAATGATTCAATATTAACCTTGGTGTAGAAAGTACTAAAAATAATAATTTATAGGCTAGTGTTTTAAAATACGTGAAATAGTAATAGTGAATTCTAAACATTTGTACATTTTATATGGAAAATATGGGGGCAGATGTTTTTTTTATTAATAGTTAGAAAACTATTTATTATTATTAGCATCGAGTCTTACTAACCATTCGGGTTATACGCACTTACGCTAATATGTAAAGGTAGGGTGATTGTGAGATGAAATGAAGGACCTTCAGTTTAACGTGGAATCCGAACCACGGTGGAGGCCTGGCATTCCACACATTCACAAGATGTCTTGTCAGAGGTGAAAGGAAGGGTTTGGTAATAGAAAACTATTTAACACACTCAATTTCCAAATTTGAGGAAATTTCATAGTTAATAATTAATCCACAATAAGGGTGGTTTTTAACACATTTATTTATAAATTTATTGATGATGAGCGTCGATACTTTTGAGAGGCATTGTTAGCATTTAATATTTGATATACAAGCGCAAGTTGTGTAAAAATTCGATTGACGTTTATTTTTCAAACTGGTCCCAATTTTAGTTAAATCTTAGTACTCTGGAAAACTTCTGACGATGATTGTATGTACCGAGAAAGTGGGTGTTTGGAGGGATACACACCCTTCCACCGAAAAAGTAGTATTACTACTATGTGTTTGTATTCATCCTCGTTACCTAAGCAAGTAACTTATTGGAGTCTTATTCTCTGTTGTCAAATGGAGAATGGAGAAAAAAAATAACTTCGGTAAGTTTTCTGGTTCGAGCTTAATCTTGTAACTAATTTCCTGGTCAATTGGGAGTGAGATGGGCTCTTATTAGAATCCTTGTTGAACTCTCAATCTTGGTCAATGTCTCGTCTTGTGGTAACTGGCAAATAATATATGTTTTAAACCAAGTGGTATGGTTCATTTCTCAACTCTCTTAGAAGTGAATTTATTCTTAGATACAATAGTTATCGATCCTTTACAGTTAGTTTTTTTTAAATCAAAAGACACCCATTGGACAACGTATTTCCCATAGTTCATTTATGGAAAACAATTCAAACAAAATTAATTATAATAAATATCCACACACAGGCTATCATTTTTTAATAATTAGGGCACTGTCCGTTTGGAAGCGGCCTCATTTCAATTAATATATATTAGTTGAAAATTAACCGGCCACTTGGCGTAGGGATAAGTGTTAATAGTGCATTTAACTAAGAGCTTTTTACGTTCTATATACACTTTTAATTAAAGGAACCGCTAGTTCAAGAAATTATTCAATGTCAATTATTTTGCTCGCTTATATAGATAACAGAGTGTTTAAATCATTATTGAAAATGGTGTGTCGCTAGCGAATTGCTTCATCATTGATTCCTTTTAACTAATATAGTTTTCCACTCTCTTTTTTTCAGGTAGCTACTGATGCTGTTTTTCCAAGTCCTCAGTGTCTACGCTTTGTTTGAGTAGTCTACGTCACTAATTCTTCCGGTATTAACAAGTAAGTACGGCTTGAATCTTACAGAGAAGTAAACAGAATAAATATATGTAGCAAATCAATTCTAACCAAGTCACGAAGAATTATTTTTTTACAGATGGCGACTCAATCTATGAAAGCAACAGTTTCTTTACACCAGCTGTATTATATTGACGGATCAAAGATAATATATTTTAGTAGGAAAATTCGTTTAGTATGTAACTACACATGTTTAAATTACTATTTATTATTTCCAATTAAATACTTATTCTTGTGGTTTTAATTTGTATCCATAAGGCACTATTAATTTGGAACTCCCTGCCATATATATATATATATATATATATATATATATATTAAATTAACATTCTTACTCAAGCAATATGTTGACTTTTTTAAGTAAAAAATTATTTCTAAAAAATGAAAAAAATTACTTATCTCGAATTTCTCCCCACCCCCTCCCCCTTCCTTCTTTAAGTGAAAATTCTCAATTTGATCGCTAAAATTTGTCTCAAAATTGTTGGTGACAATTCTAAGACTGCTTTCAAAACTGCTGATCTGTACGCCAACAGCAAAGTTGATTGCCGGAAAATAGATGACACTACTACTTCTGGCACTCACCTCCTTCCACCTCCTTCCACCTCCTCCTCGCCGGGCAAACTTTTATTTTGACAAGGAAAAGAAGGGGCAGCGGTGAGAGACTGGGAAATGGTGGAAAATGGGGGGAGGGGGGGATGTAGTGAGAGAGGGAAGGCGTGGAAGGAAAAGGGAAATTAGATTATTTGAAGGCATGATGAGTGGCCAGAAGGTCCAACCAATTTTTAACGTGAGGGGGAGGGGGGCAAGGCAGGCGAGCTAAGCAAAGTTGCTGAAGCAGACGTGACGTATCAGGGGGA